>OZ007505.1:482209-513763 GCA_963931865.1 Axinella damicornis | reverse complement strand
CATGGACATATACACCCCACACACACACACGCACCTCACCAGGTGATAACACTGATAGAGAAGCACAAACAGTTTGAGCAGTCGGAGGTTGTGAACATCGCCAACCGTGTGGAGGGCTTGAAGGTCAGGTACAACAGCGTGGAGGCCAGCGGGCACAGTGAGCTGAACGAGCTACGAGGAATGGCCGCCAGCCTGGAGAAACTGTGGAACAGGTTTTCAAAGGAGATGAAATCGCACAGCACTAACCTCGACCTTTCTCTCAAATTCCAAGAAACACTCTTCCAAGTGTGTGTGGTTCCATTCCGTGCTAGCTGTGTGTTCATTCCCATGCCAGCTGTGTGTTCATTGCCATGCCAGCTGTGTTTTCATTCCCGTTCCAGCTGTGTTTTCATTCCCATGCCAGCTGTGTGTTAGTTCCCATACCAGCTGTGTGTTTGTTCCCATACCAGCTGTGTTTTCATTCCCGTTCCAGCTGTGTTTTCATTCCCATGCCAGCTGTGTGTTAGTTCCCATACCAGCAGTGTTTTCATTCCCTTGCCAGCTGTGTGTTAGTTCCCATACCAGCTGTGTTTTCATTCCCTTGCCAGCTGTGCTTTCAGTTTTCAGCTGTGATGTTCATACAAACTGCATTTCAAGTCGAATCTGTTTACATTCCGTTTTTACTCTGGAATACCAGCAAGTTTACTCCCGTACCAACTTCTTTCAATCTTTCCTCCGTCCCAGGCGAGCAACTGGTGTCAGAAGAGTCAGCAGTTCCTGGACTCAATGGAGGAGAAGAAGGAGTTGTGTGACTGCTCTGCGGAGGCCGCTAAGCTGGTCACTGAGCTCTTTGTCTATCTCTCTGCCACCAAGAACGAGCAGGAGGAGAGGGTGCTTACAGTAAGTGGGGAGGGGGAGAGGATGAGGAGGAAGTAGGAGTGGGGAGGGAGTGGGAGGGAATGGGAAGATATTTTTGCATTGCAAAGGATCTGGATTCAGAGGTGTAGCAGAGTACAAGTTCTTAAGACAGTAAAGATTACCTCCTCCTCCTCCTCCTCCTCCTCCTCCTCCCCTCCGTCCTCTTCCCTTCCACTTCCTCCTCCCTCCCTCCCTCCCTCCCTCTTCCTCCCTCACATACACACCCCCTCAACACCCTAGGTGAAAGAGATTGGGAACTTCTTGCGTAGCAACCTTCTGATGGACCTGTCCAATCAGATTGAGCAGAGCACTGAGAGAACGATGCGAGACTTTGAACAGTGCCGAGGAGAGCTGGAGCGACATCGTGCAAAGCTGGCACAGATCGAGAATGAAAAAGACCGGGAGAAGCAAAGGCTCCACAAGAAAAGAGAGTAAGTTGCTACCGCATCATCATGGAGGACGTATGTGGTGCCCCTTCCATAAGTACTGTACTTGCAGCTGTGAGCTGACAAAGCGTCTGGCTTGTGTGCTGTGGATATGAGCACTGGTTCTGAAAGAGTTTAGGTAGATTTTGCTGATTGTTAACCATGATAGCAGCTATAGGTATGGCCCTCATGTGAGGCGCAAAGAGTGCAACATGCATGACATCATCTTCATTACACCGCAATGATGATGTGCTCTCCCCTGAGTCCTTGTTCTTGTTCCGACTTGTTCTACAGCTGGGTGTTGGAAGAGCTGCTGCAGACTGAAGAGGCGTATGTCAGTGACCTCAAGCTCATTGTGGAGGTAAACAGACAGCTGCCAGATATGAAATACAAACTTGGCAGCTGCACTTTCCGATCCACTCCCTCTCTGCAGAAATGCCGTCCTCGATTTGTGTCCGACCTTCTCCCTAACAGCTTGAAGGGAAAGGAAGGGGTCATCTTCAGCAACATCGCAGAGATTGAGAAGTTCCACAAGGGGTGAGAAAACTGCCCCTTAATTCTCTTCCCCCTCAACCTCCTCTTTCCTTCCCGTATCCCCCTCCCTTCCCTCCCTTTCCTCACTTTCCTCCCCCCTTCCCTTTCCTCCATTCCTTCCTTCTCCAGCTTGAACACTTGCTACACTAACCAAACTATTCCTCCATCCAACAGCTATCTTCTTCCCAAGCTGAGAGAGAGCCAACGAGATATTGATGGCACTGCTCGAATACTCATGGATAGTGTAAGTGGAAACTGTATCTCAGTGTTCCTCAGTATATCTCAGTGTTCCTCAGTATTTCACAGTATACCTCAGTATTTTCCCAGTGTTCCTCAGTATATCACAGGTACACTGTTACAGCACTCTTCCACTACCCTCTGTAGATTTAGATTTCAATGTTTTGGTGCAACACACACACACACACACCAGGTGGACAGGATGGCGGCAGTGTACGTTCCCTACTGCACCGACAAAACAGCCTCTGAAGAGCTGCTGGCCAGCCACAGAACTTACCTCTTTGTAAGCTCAGCTTGTCGCACACGTGCACACACACTTGCAGACACTGCTCGATGTGTTGGCCACTTTCCTAAGATTAGTCCTGACCAGCTGAATTTCTAGTTACAAACTAGAAAAGCTGTACACTTACTCCCTCTCCCCTCCCCCTCTCCCCTCCCCCTCTCCCCTCTCCCTCCCCCTCCCCCTCCCCCTGGCCCTCTCTCCTCTCCCTCCCTCTCCCTCCCTCTCCTCTCCCTCCCTCTCCCCCCCCCCCCCCCCCCCCCCCTCCGCTCCTGCTCCTCCCCCCCCCCCCCCCCCCCCCCCCCCCTCCTCTCCTCCTCCTTCCCCCTCACAGCGGGTGCAGAGTATGTTTGGGACGGACATACCCCTCTCCACGCTTCTCATCAAGCCTGTCCAGAGAATCACAAAGTATCCCCTCCTGCTGAGAGTGAGTTGAGCAGTTAGTGGACATACTCCTATGGATTATGCAATCTCAGACTAATCTCTCAGTGTAAGGGAAGGGGGGGGGGGGGGGGGGGGGGGGGGGGGGGAGGAAGACGGACAGACAGACGGAAAGAACGAGGAGAGAATTGTCTTGTATATAATATTATATATTATTATATATATATATATATATATATATACAGTGAAATGCATCAAGCTGCTTCCATTAAGTCACATGACTGCTGTGATGAATATTAGTCTAGGTACAGTGCGTATCATGACATCATTTGTGTCCAATGTCGGCAGTAATCTACCAGACACCTGAGTAGTGCCCTTTAATTGTACTGTGGCCCACTGTTCATAGTGACCTTTGCTCTCATACCGCACCCAACTGCTCACAGTTAACAATGCGGAAACCTCAACAATGCAATGATTACCAAATGCTATACCATGCTGTAAGAATAGGAGGATTTCCTTTCCTGGAAACATCACACTATCCAGGCATGCTTGGCATGCTTACAATGTGTGTAATACCCATATTCACATTGTATGTATATGTTGGTGGGAGTCAACCCAGCCATTGTCTGCCTGTTGGCAATTTGTAGTGACAGTGTAGCTGCATGCTTGTAGTGACAGTGTAGCTAGCTGCTTGTAGTGACAGTGTACGGTAGCTGCATGCTCGTAGTGACAGTGTAGCTAGCTGCTTGGAGTGACAGTGTACGGTAGCTGCATGCTTGTAGTGACAGTGTAGCTAGCTGCTTGTAGTGACAGTGTACGGTAGCTAGCTGCTCGTAGTGATAGTGTACGGTAGCTAGCTGCTTGGAGTGACAGTGTAGCTAGCTGCTTGGAGTTTGTTCACCTGGACAGAGATGTCATTGTGTAAGTCAGTCTGTCTTGTGAAAGCTCTCAGGTATATAGCAAAGCCCAGCTACTGACTTGCTTTACTAATACCCAGAAGCTAAATTCTCCCTATAATGAACAGATACTGCCTCCCAAAAGAGAGGGTATATACTGACCTAGCAGCTGCAGTCTGAGGCTAATTTTATTGCAGCTGGCCATGGATAGCTATATAGCTCATATGCTAGGAATGTCTTGTAGCCCAGGGGCTTGTATTGTGACCTAGCAGCTGCTGAGCACATGCAGCTATCTCACAGGAGTGTTGTGAGCTCTATCTTGTATCCTGGGCTTGGGGTGGCTGGGGGTACGTGGTGTTGTGATGAGGTTAACAGCTGGGCACATGTAGCTAGCTATAGTGAACTATATTGTAACTGTGGCGGGTGGTATTGAGCTGCTGCTTGGTTAATGAGTGATTACAGTTGTATGGGTGTGTAGGAGTGCCATGCGAACTGTACAGTTCACATGGCACTCCTATGTCTTGCAGCCCGGGCTAGCTATGACCCAGCTGCTCTTGTTTCTGCTGTTCAGGATGCACTGAAGTATACTACACAGCTCGGCCTGCCCACCCATACTCTACAGGTTTGTGCACCTCTGAATTGTGTAGTATCCTAGAGTATACAGATATGCAGCTGCTGGTACATGGATAGGTTGATGGGTTAGGTCACCTTTGCATACTCTTGGATACTAGATTTCATATTTGTGATGAATCTCAGGTGGAGTTGCAGTTGAACAGTGTACGTGTGGCTAATACACTATTGCATACTTTTGTGCTCTAAAATCCATTTCACAGGACGCACTAGAAGCTGTGGAGAAGATACCCATAGCAACCAACAACGCCATTCACCTTAGCTTACTGCAGAACTACAAGGTGTGTGTGCGTGTGTGTGTGTGTGCGTGCAGATTACAAACCAGCTGGATTACAATAGTCAGTTATCAGGAATATTTTCCTCACCGTGACTCACACCCTTACAGGAGGTAGTCGCAGAGCTAGGCATACTCCTGTACCAGGGTCCACTGCTGGTCTCGGAACCAAAGTTCAAGATCAAGGTCGAGAAGGAGCGCCAGGTGTTTGTGTTTCATTCAGCGCTACTGTTTGCCAGGAGGGTAGAATTCCAGGGACAGGCCAAGTTCAAATACGAGTGCAAAGCTAAGATCCCTGTAAGTCAACCAAACCTCCCTCTCTCCCTCCTCCTCTCTCCCCCCTCCTCTCTCCCTCCTCCTCTCTCCCTCCTCCTCTCTCCCTCCTCCTCTCTCCCTCCTCCCTCTCCCTTCCTCTGTAGTTATATACTGTAACTAGTACTCATTTGGCCCGAGAGAGCTTTACCATGACTGGACAAAGCAGCATGGATCCTGGCCCGTATGCCGCTGGGCTCACTGCTGAGTCAGCTGTGTGCTCCAACTGTAATGTGTTGTGCCATAAGTCAGTTGGCTCAAGCATGTGGGATGGGCATAATGACACGTAATTGCCGTAGCTGGTGAATGATGATTGCATAACCTCCTCTGCCATTAGTACTCAGGTACTACAACACCATTATCATTACAGAATCGTATCATCATGTTATTTCCCTGCCACCAGATTACGTCAGTGCTGCAGGTGAACGAGTTCCAGGAAGGAGAGCCGTGCAAATTCATCATAGCCAGTACCGACCAGAAGCTGCACTTCAAAGCCAGTACCATCGAGTCCAAGCAACTCTGGGTGAAGGCACTTCGCACAGCCATTCTTGAGCGAAGGAAGGGCTCGTTTGGACAGTCCCTGACTCACATTGGGACAAGCCTCTTGTCCGTTGACGGCTGGTCGAAAGATCTTATGGAACCTAGTCCACGACCAAGCCACGGCCAAGTCCATCAATTCTCCTCTATTCTCTCGAAGGATGAATGGAGGGACAGTTGTGGAGATGGCAGAGTCGCCTGTGCCTTCTGAGTTTGAAAAGGTGAGGACGTGAGGGTTGAGGGGGCGGTGTGAGGTGTGTGGGGAGTGCTAGAGGGTGGGAGGGTGGGAGGAGAGAGGGTGGGAGGGTGGGAGAGGTGGACAGTGGGAGGGTGGGAGGGTGGGAGGAGAGAGGGTGAGAGGGTGGGAGGGTGGGAGGGTGAGAGGAGAGAGGGTGGGAGGGTGGGAGGGTGGGAAGAGATTTGGTTTGAATGCCTGTTAGGATAGAGACCTTGCACATGACTTCCTATAAAGCCAACCTGGAGAGAATGGCTGTCTAAACTCATATGGTTTCTAGTGTGTGTCGACAATGGTTTGAAGGGTCACGCACAATACTACAACAGTTACCTTGTATAGTAGTGCATTAGGCTAATGGCAGTCCGTGACAGGTTACACTATTACTTCCCTTGGAGAGTTGTCCACCTTGGTGCTGGAGTTGTCCAGAAACTCACCTTGGTGCTGGAGTTGTCCAGAAACTCACCTTGGTGCTGGGAGTTGTCCAGAAACTGTTGTACGTGATGTCATGTATGTGCTGTGTTAGTTTGGGGCGAGCCACAGTGCGTTGGTGGACACAACTGAGCTTGCCCTACCAATTGCCCTACCGAGTGTATATACAGTGCCGCTGCAGGCATGCAGGAATACAATCAAGTAGCATGCATAGAAAAGTGGAATTGTTTCTATTGAGACATGTATGATCGTTTCACTTGTGTAACGTCCTGTTGGCTACTGTAACACTAGTTGGACGCTCCTTCGTGGCACTTCGTAAGCTCCTGCTATCCACTATCCATCCTTAAATACCTGGTACCAGCTTAGCACACAGACCCTCACAAAATCCGATGAGACCCAGCAACCATTTGTGAGGGCTTCTTACAGAACTAGCATGGTGTGATGTGTGTACGCATGCTAGGGCTTTGTGTGCGAACATGAGAACATGAGAATTATTGGCCTCGTTCCAAGGCCCCCCACTCCCCTTTCCAAGGCCCCCCCACTCCTCGTTCCAAGGCCCCCCACTCCCCTTTATATACTTGACTTTTGAACAGAGCAAAGAAGATTTTTGGTCAGTTCAAAGGTCAGTATCCTTCCCCAGAAATTTAGATCCTATGGGATTGATTCTGACACAATCTCAGGGTCAAATCACATTTTATTGCTAACCAAAAACAAATAATATTCATGTAATAAGCACTGTATACATATTTGAATGGCTAGCTTGTATATTTCTTTTCACAGTACTTACAGTAGGGAATGTGAAATGCCAAGGGGGGGGGGGGAATCCAAGGGAGGAGCGAATGCCCCCCCCCCCCCCCCCCCCCCCCCCCAAATGTAACCCTGTACATTGTAGACAGATATAGCTAGGTCAAGTTGTATGGCTTTGTTCGTTCACAAGATCTTCTCCCTCTCTTCTTCCCTCCATCCCTCTCCCTCGCTCCCTCCCTCCCTCCTCCCACCCTCCCTCCTTCCCTCTTCCCCGCTCAGTACCATGTAAAGGAGGACTACCATCCAACCCCTCTCTCCCCCCCTCCCAACACACCCCTCTCCCTCACCCGAGGGGACATTGTGGAGGTTTTGGACAACAGCATCAACAGGAAGTGGTACGTGCGGACGGTGGGAAGGTCCAAGGTGGAGCATGGATGGATACCCTCAGAGATCCTGGAGCACACGGTGGACGAGACGGATCTCGGGGGAAGGAGGACTGCAAAGGGATGGGTGCAGAACTCCGCAGGTGGGTGGGGCAAGCAAGGTCATGTGACACTAGAGAGGGGAGGAGCATGGAGGGATGGGTCTACGTCATGTAGTGCACTCAAGGGTGCTCGGGGGTGCTAACCACTACATTGAAGAGTGTGTTACTGGGACTGAACAGTGTCCACTGCATGTGCTGGTGCACTGCGTTGAAGTACTGAATGGGAGGGGGAGAGGGGGGGAGAGGGTGAGGGAGGGGGAGGGGGAGGGGCATAACAGTCCCAGCAGCAGACGTTGCTGGTTCTGTACTTCCATTGGTTTACAACAACATTCTTGTTATCACTTCAGATCCACTGAACACCTCTCTTGACGAGGAGAAACTAAAGCATCTAAAGAACCAGAAGGCGTTTGGGAGTCACGACCTCCAGAGCCAGCAGGTGATTGGCATGCTGAGGCGCATGACCTTTGGACCAACAGACGAGGAGGTAGCACAAGGAGAGGAAGATGACGTGACATCGCTGGACAGACCGGTTGAAACTGTGGAAGCAGAGAAGCATCCAGACCTACACACCTCCGCAAGCCTTCCTCACCTGTCCCCTCGAACGTCCCCGCTGCCTCCCAGGAGAAGTTACACGGAAACGATACTGCCAAATACGAGCACCAATGGAGTTAATTGTGGTGGTCCAGAGGATGCGAAAACGAAGTCCAGGTGGCGGAGGAGAGGAGTGATTCGTAAACGCAGCCAGGGGCGCAGTGTGTCAATTAGCTCAGAGTCACCTTCTGAGAAGATGGTATGTCCATCAGAGACTTCCTCCCTCTCCTCTCTTCCTCTCTCACTCCTTCCCTCCTTCTTTCCACCCTCCCTCCCACATACCCTCCTTCCCTTCCTTCATTTCTTCCCCCCTCCTTCCCTTCCTTCATTCCTTCCTTTCCTTTTCCCCTGAGGTTAATGTTAAGGTGTCAGCAAAGAGCTCCTTGCAGCAGATCTAGCAAGGAAATAAAGATTCTGGTTGTATGTCCTTGTAGCAAGTCACTCCGATTTGTATTAAAACTGCTATTTCTCCCTCCCTCCCTCCCTCCCTCCCTCCCTCTCATAGCTTCACAGTTCCTCCCTCTCTCAGCTACACAGCAGTAGCAGTGATGAAGCTATCAATACAGCTCCTGCCATAAGTCAGGTACACTTACATGTACTATATACTGAGCCATGCACAAAGGAATGCAATTAGTAATTCCTGAACATGCACAAAGGAATGCAATTATACCTTGAACTTCTGCCTCTGTTTGGTGAAGGTGACTAGAAATGGCTTCATAGAAATTAGACAACATTCTGAGGTTAGAATTTCAAGGGTGTTTGTGACAGCCTATGAACCAGCATGAAATTCCTATGCCATAAATTATATTGATTTCACTGCCGCACCTCAATTGGGAGATCATACATTTCGAGTATTTCATGTAGCAGGGGATGTGGTGTTATCCATTGGGGTGATAGTGTCAGTGTTGGGTATCCGTGTTGGTGTCAGTGTTGGGGTGTTTTCTGTCCTGTAGGACAACACAAGAACGTCAGCTGAAATTACAGAAGAGGAAATGGAAAGGGTGCGCAAAGCACAGGAAAAACTGAAGTGAGATCTGCATACCATCAGTATACTCTGCTGTCTTCTAGTATCCTGGGAACGATACTAGCATACTTTCTGCATTCTAGTTTCTGCATATTTGAATGTGTGACCTCTTCCAGTATGCTCTATGCATACTATAGATAGATTGATAGATACATAGATAGATAGATAGATAGATAGATAGATAGACAGATAGATGGACAGATAGTTCATGACTCAGTATGTAGCACTCTGTTAACTATGCAGGTACATCATGACTGAACTGTTAACTATGCAGGTACATCATGACTGAACTGTTGGAAACTGAGAGGGAGTATGTACAACGACTGGAACAGTGTATCACTGTAAGCAAAGTCATGTCATGGCGATGTATGGTCCGTGCACAGAATAGCTCTTCCATCGTATACTCTACGTACCTTCCCTCCCTCCCCCCCCCCCCCCCCCCCCCCCCCCCCCCCCCCCCCCCCTTCACAGGGCTACATGAAGGAGATGCAGAGTCCCAATCTACCTGACAATCTGAAAGGAAAGGAGAGAACGATATTTGGGAACATCCAAGCAGTGTATGAGTTCCACCATGGGTAAGGAGGGGGCAGCAGTGCATGAGTTCCACCATGGGTAAGGAGGGGGCAGCAGTGTATGAGTTCCACCATGGGTAAGGAGGGGGCAGCAGTGCATGAGTTCCACCATGGGTAAGGAGGGGGCAGCAGTGTATGAGTTCCACCATGGGTAAGGAGGGGGCAGCAGTGTATGAGTTCCACCATGGGTAAGGAGGGGGCAGCAGTGCATGAGTTCCACCATGGGTAAGGAGGGGGCAGCAGTGTATGAGTTCCACCATGGGTAAGGAGGGGGCAGCAGTGCATGAGTTCCACCATGGGTAAGGAGGGGGCAGCAGTGTATGAGTTCCACCATGGGTAAGGAGGGGGCAGCAGTGCATGAGTTCCACCATGGGTAAGGAGGGGGCAGCAGTGCATGAGTTCCACCATGGGTAAGGAGGGGGCAGCAGTGCATGAGTTCCACCATGGGTAAGGAGGGGGCAGCAGTGCATGAGTTCCACCATGGGTAAGGAGGGGGCAGCAGTGCATGAGTTCCACCATGGGTAAGGAGGGGGCAGCAGTGTATGAGTTCCACCATGGGTAAGGAGGGGGCAGCAGTGCATGAGTTCCACCATGGGTAAGGAGGGGGCAGCAGTGCATGAGTTCCACCATGGGTAAGGAGGGGGCAGCAGTGTATGAGTTCCACCATGGGTAAGGAGGGGGCAGCAGTGTATGAGTTCCACCATGGGTAAGGAGGGGGCAGCAGTGTATGAGTTCCACCATGGGTAAGGAGGGGGCAGCAGTGCATGAGTTCCACCATGGGTAAGGAGGGGGCAGCAGTGCATGAGTTCCACCATGGGTAAGGAGGGGGAACCAGTGTCATGCCATACTAATCTTATTACCCAATGTCACGGTCCTCAAGCTCAAGTTTCAAATTGATTTCTCCTGCAGCACATTTCTTGACTTGTTGGAGGAGGCAAAGGGGTCCCTGGAAGACACAGCGAAGTGCTTCCTGGACCAGGTGGGTCACATGATCTCTCACATTGATGGCATGAAATCACATAATGATCAAATGACCTAACATAAAGATCACTTGGCCTCATGTAATGATCACATGGCCTCATGTAATGATCACATGACTTCACATGACACGTATACGAGATACATTATCTCTGCATGCATGATTCAACACATCTCCTCCGTCTGCCCAGGCTCATAACTTTGAGGTGTATGTGACTTACTGCGAGAACAAACCCAAGTCGGAGTCCTTCCTGTGGAGCTTCCATCATAACGGAGGAACGTTCTTTGAGGTTAGCCTCTCTTTGAAGCCCCTCCCTCACTTGATCATTGTCCACTACTAGTGCTGCGATCGTGAGGCTTCTAAACTATCGACGTTGTTCGTTGAGCAGGAGTGTAGTGTCACAGCTGCTCACTCAGCGCATGCAACACTGATCAACTGTACTCTGTAAAACCAGCCAGGTGATCCGTGTCCAGCTGCCATGTTTTCCCCACTGTGCTAGAGAATATTCTGGAGCACTGTTCCCTCTTGGGTTGAGCAATGAGAGTTAATTTACGTGCCTCCTTAGGTAGCATTACGTGCCTTCTCAAGCAGTATGCCCTAAATGTACAGATGGAGCACACCCTCCATTCGCCATGTCCTTTGCACCTTACCTCCCAGGATGTCCAGAACCTGCTCGGGCACCGACAGGGCATCGACTCCTTCCTCATCAAACCTGTCCAGAGGATCACAAAGTATCAGCTGCTCTTGAGGGACCTATACAGGTCCGCCCAAAAGGCAGTGATGGAGACCCCTAACCTTGAGAAGGCACTTCACCTGATGCAAGATGTACCCAAGAGGGCCAACGACGCCATGACGCTCAGCATGATCTATGGCTACGAGGGCAACATCCACGCAAGTGGACAAATTATATTGCAGGTGGGCAGGTCACGGATTGAACGTATGACTTCAGCACCCTAATCTTGCACATCACAAGATGTCACGTTTTGTCACATGGTATCACATGTCTTGTCACATGACCCCATACTCACTCATGTTCTTATGATGACCCCTCTCAGGATGAGTTCACAGTGTTTGAGAGGTCCCGGTGGACAGGGGCGAAGCGCCACATCTTCCTTCTAGAGCAGCGGCTGGTCCTCACCAAGGAGAAGGGTGACGACGGAATGTACCTGTACAAGGACTCCCTGAAGATCCACAACTTGGCCTTGGCAGAGAAGGAAGGGGACAGCCCCAATCGCTTTGCCGTGGGGACGGGCCAAATTGGCTTGTGGGATCAGTACTATATTCTGGATGCTGGCACTGTGGAGAAGAAGCAGCAATGGTTGCTGGCCCTCAAGGAGATCCTGAAGCAGCAGTTTGAGATGTTGAAAGGTAAGTTAATTGTTGGGCTATTGGTGAATAACATGAGCTCGTGAGTGTGCTCTCTGGACTGTTGATGAGTCATCACAGAGATCACGACGGTCTCGGATCACATCTCTCGTGTGTTTGGCATGTCTGTGTAGTCAACTGTTGATGTGTTCTCTTGTGGTACACATTGCAGCGCTGAAGCAGCCCAAGCCGAGGAGCAGAACACTTGGATCTGACATATCTGAGTTAGTTACCTGCTGTCTCATTCTGTGAAGTGAACCTAATGATTATCATCTTGTCTCTGGTGTTGTTTCCACAGCCTGCGATCCTCTGTGGCCATGATCAATCTGAGTGATGACTCTGAGGATGAATTGTTAGAGACCCACAATGCTCCGAGCGCCACCCCATGGGCCCCCAAGGACCCTGCAAGTCGGAAGAGAGCTATGACCTTGGACTCCGTAAGTGGTCATGTGAGAGTCATGTGACACTCCTACGATTGTATGACTGTACTTAGAGAGCTATGGGTGTGGGCTATGTAAGCATGTAGTGAGTATGGAATAAGAGTGTTAACTGCGTCCTGGTACCGGTATATGACGTCAACATGCATGAATGTGGATTGCAGTTTCTGTGCTCTCTAATCAGACAAGACACTACACACATATACACACATATATGCATAGGTAACGACATTCGGTGAGCCGACCCCCTCCACCCCTTCCCTAAAGTCACGCCCTCTCAATCTCCACATTGTGGCTGAAGACTGTGCCCCTCCGAAGGAGAACGAGGGCATTCTCTTCATCCATAAGGGCCAGGTGTACGATGTCATTGACGGTGCATCTGATTGGTGGCTTGCCCGCCTTGTAAGAGACATCAGTTCCAGTCCTGGCAACACCCGGATTGGTCAGAAGGGCTGGATCCCCGGGTCCTTTCTGGACAAGTTTGACGGGGAGCTGAGCACAGAAGAGGAAGTGTCTCTGAATGCAGGTACGGGGAGAGGAGTCATGGGTGTACCGGGAGGTGATGCACAGTCAAACGCTTGAGGGAAATCCTTACACTGAGCTATATGTCTGATGGGTGTTCATAGAGTGTAGGCCCCATATGACATGCCAGTTGGACCCCACCCCTCTTGTCTGTTAGACCCCTCAATGTCTCAAAGGGACCACTCTACCTAGGACTTAGGTAAACATTCTCTGGCATGTACATCATTTTCTTGTGATGATGTTCTCGTTGCAGCAATCAGAAGGCGTCAACTCCTGAAACAATCGCCAATCCATTCAGCCTCAGACTCTCCGAAGTGAGTGATCATGAATCCTAGGGTACCATGGTGCACTCTCACGCTCCATTTATACCATGGTGCACTCTCACGCTCCATTTATATGGGAGAGACTGCACTAGCTCTCAATTAAATAATCGTATCAATTTTTGATTGGCTGATTGCAGATATGCAGGTAGAAAGAAGTCTCTGCCCAAGAAGGCTCACCATAAAGTTCGAATCACGAGCAGCTACACATTTGAAGAGGACTCCAATGAGGAGAATGAAGGAGAGGGCTCCACACCCGCAGACGGGTCCAGACAGGTAATGGATCACTAGCTGGTGGGTGTGGCTGGTGGGCGTGGCTGGTAGGTGTGACTGATGGGCATGTCCACAATGAGTTGGATCCTCTAACTGTAATATATTTCAGCTGTTTTACCTATAAACATGTACATATCACACACACACACATACCCCAGGCTCCCACAATCGTTTCCCATATATCAGATGAGACGGTGATAGCAGAGAACGTCGTGCAACTTTGTTGTCGGATCAAGGAGGGTGCCACGCCCACCCCCTCTGTGGAGTGGACCCGCAACTGGCAGCCCCTGAATATAGACCGTGCATTCACCAGCTTTGGAGGGGAAAGCTGTGTCCTTCGTATCAAGTCCGTCCAGGCCAGTGACGAGGGAACGTACACGTGTACCATCTGGAACGAACATGGTGTTGCCTCCTCTACTGCTCACTTCACTGTGCTGAGTAAGCCGTTGTCTTGCTGGGCGCAAGTGTACTTTTGGTGTTCACGTCTGATTGTCATATTAAGATTTCTGTCGCCTCATGTGCATGAAACTACTGAATTGCGCTCGCTCACACTCACGCTCACCCCACAGTGTGATGCATTCTCCTAGTATATTACAGCAGATCTCAGTGGTTATGAATGGAGTGCCTGTCAAATCCACATTTGGTTTAAACTCCCTCACACAACACCCTCACACACCCTCACACAACACACACATGCATCCTCTCACACCCTCACACAACACACACATTCTCTCAGGTCCACCTGACCCCCCTGGTAAACCCATTGTGAAGCCTCTCACGTGCACATCCGTCAGCCTGTCTTGGGAGCCTCCAGCCTCCGACGGTCACTCCCCCATCAAGCTCTATCTTGCGGAGTGCAAGGATGGTGTATCAAACAGGTGGGTAGTGTGACTGGTTGGAACTTAGTAGGTCAGGTCAAAGGTCATGATGATGAATCTGGTTATAATTATGTGAGTTTTTGCATGTGGTCCCAATATGGTCTTGACATGATCCAAAGTACCTCTTCCCTCCTTCCTCTCTCCCCTCTCCCCTCTCTCCCACACACAGATGGAGCACTCTCATGAAGCGTATTACTGAACCCTCATTCGTTGTTGATGACCTCATGCCAGGCATTGAGTACCTTTTCCGTGTGATGGCCAGTAACCAGATTGGCCTGAGCAAGCCAAGTGCCGAGTCAGACCGAATCAAGATGGCACAGACGTCAATGGAGTCTGATTTCTTGCAGGAGCCTTTTGAGAACCGTTACCAACTATTGGAGGAGATTTCAAGGTGTGTGTATTGTATGAGGGGCGGAAGTATGTGTGTGTGTGTGTGTGTGTGTGTGTTGTATAGTGTTGGGAGGAAGTGTGTTAACCCTAACCCTCCCTCCCCCTTCCTCCCCCTTCCTCCCCCTCCCTCCCCTCCTCCTCCCCCCACCCCAGAGGTCACTATGGTACGGTCTATGAGTGCATCCACCATGCCACCCAACAGACATATGCAGCGAAGCTCATTCCCCTAGAGGTTGGGAAAGAACGTGCCAAGCATGAGCTGAATATCCTAGGGAGGCTTTCTCATCCCAACATCATCCAAGTGACCTCCGCCTACGTAACACAGAAGCACTTTGTCATCCTCTTTCCACTGTGAGTGAGATGTCAGTATGTATGGTGGAGTGGGGAGCGTGATGTCAGTATGTATGGTGGAGTGAGTGTGATGTCAGTATGTATGGTGGAGTGGGGAGCGTGATGTCAGTATGTATGGTGGAGTGGGGAGTGTGATGTCAGTATGTATGGTGGAGTGAGTGTGATGTCAGTATGTATGGTGGAGTGGGGAGCGTGGTGTCAGTATGTATGGTGGAGTGGGGAGCGTGGTGTCAGTATGTATGGTGGAGTGGGGAGCGTGGTGTCAGTATGTATGGTGGAGTGGGGAGCGTGATGTCAGTATGTATGGTGGGAGTGAGCGTGATGTCAGTATGTATGGTGGAGTGGGGAGCGTGATATCGATGTCAGTATGTATGGTGGAGTGGGGAGCGTGATGTCAGTATGTATGGTACCGGTGGAGTGGGGAGTGTGATGTCAGTATGTATGGTGGAGTGGGGAGCGTGATGTCAGTATGTATGGTGGAGTGAGCGTGATGTCAGTATGTATGGTGGAGTGGGGATCGAGAGAGTTAGCTGGGAGGGAGAGGGTGATACCCGCGTAATCATATATAGCCACATCCTTTCCAGTTATGAAGTGGAAACCTCCCCCCAGTCCTGATGCCAAATGAAACTTTCTGATACCGAGTCAGAACTGGCATGCAATTTTGCCTTTCTGAAACTCAACATCAACTCGTAGAGTAACAATGAGTCATTGACGAGTGCATGTGAATCCAACAAGGCCCGGGCCCACTACCATAGCATGCATGTGGTAACATTTCAAAGGTGGATTCCATAGTAACACATCACATTTATTCTAAGCAATATTATCTCCCCCCTTCCCAGCATCAGCGGTGTGAATGTATTTGAGTATTTTGTCCAGCATGACTGCCTGAATGAGGACGCAGCTGTCGGCTGTGTGGAGCAGGTGCTGGCAGCTCTCTGTTACCTCCACAATTCCAACATTGCCCACCTTGACATCCGGGTACGTACAATGTATGTGTGTGTGTGTGTGTAGCTGTGCCCAGATCCTCTCCTGAAAGTAGGTGGGCGGATGAAGTGATCGGCAAAAGCCTAGGGTAGATGTGTCGTGGAGAAATGCACTTAATTGGCAAACAGAAGCTGTACGTTGCAAGCAGCAGGGAAGGCAAATGTGAGAGTGTGGTGTGGTCTGGACCTTCCATCAGGAGTGTCAAAGCTTTCAGGAGAGAGGAAGGTATGTGTGTATGAGGCTCTTCATCCGTCCCTCCCTCCCCCCCTCCACACGCGCATGTGTTGCCATGGCAGCCTGAGAACCTCATGGTGATGGAGCTGGCTGGGTCAGCAGTGCCAGAAGTAACACTGATCCACATGGAGAGATCGAGGGAGATACCACACAACAGCAACGTCATCGTGAAGAAGATGGATAGCTGTATTGAATATGAAGGTAGGTATGCAGCCGAAATAGTCTGATCCACTCATGATCATGTTGAACTTGCCAGCTGTGCTGGTCGCTTGCAGCAGCTTCAGGCTCTAGCTCTGATGTAACAAGATCTGGGGAAAGGTTACAGTATAACAACCTCTGCCTGGGACGCCTTCTTCGATCTTTGAACTCACTACAGTCCTGACAGAACTGTTCCTTCCAGTTTGTGCTCACAGAAGACAAGAAAAGTGTCTCATGCTAATGTGGATTTGTTCACAGTTGTGATCATGTGACACTGATATACGGATCTGTTATCTCTTTACATGTAGCACCAGAGATCTTGACAGGGGAGCCTGTTACCACGGTAACAGACATGTGGTCCTTGGGAGTTCTGCTGTATATACTGTAAGTGTGCAATACATACATACACAGTCTATCCACTGTTGCTCTGGTAACAGACGTAGTACCTAGTGTGAATCACACACACCACACACCCTCCCACACTACACAGCCTGGGTGGCACATCCCCATTCCTTGTGGACTCGATGGACCTCACTAAAGACAACATTGTCAGCGTGCGCTACTCATTCCATGCGAAACATTTCAGGGAGGTTTCCAACAGTGCCAGGGACCTGATCTCAAAGATGATTGTGAAAGATAAGAGGTATACTCCCCTCCCCTCTACATCCCTACTCCCCTCCCCTTGACATCCCGGACCCTCCATCCTTAATATTCCCCACCACACCTCACCATCCGATATCCCTTCAAACCCACATTTCCTCCCTCCTTTCTTCCCCCCAACCTTCCCTCCTTTGCTCCCCTCAACCGACCCTCCTTTCCCTCCCCTTCCTCTTCACCCTTCCTCCTCCCACAGCAACAGAATCTCATCAACACAGTGCCTCAGGCATCCATGGCTAGCCTCAAAATCTCCAAAGCATTCTCCTAACCTCAGTACCACCCGACTAAAATCCTACGTCTCAAGCAGAAAGTGGCAGGTAAGCAGTCACATTGTGTCTGTATGTTGAATAATAGACTGGGATCGCATGTGAGCGGGTAACCTTCACAAAGAACAGTGCTTGTCTGGCAATGTCAGCATGAACCAAACACTCCTATACTCCCAAATACAAAAGCAAACACCTGTCATTAAGGCTGCACCATAATAAGCCTCTGATCCTGATTCCAAGGTTAAGTCTGCCAATCCTAAGGCAGTACTGTTACTAGAGTTTTAAGCCGATCAACCAATATCATTTGGGGGCTGTCTTTCTTTCTTGGCACATATATTTTCCATTTAGCGACACACATTTGCAGTGTTGAAGGACTTTGGTGTATTCCCACCCTTGGAATCCTTTCGTCGCAAATCTTGCAAAGACCTTTGGAGTTGTCATCATTGCAGATCACAAAATGCGGCAAAATCGGTCGATTTGTTGTCATTCTTGAAAGAGCTGTACAAAACAGCAGGGCTGGTACTGCCATGTGCTGTGTCACGCGACTCGGTTGCTTCGTGATCGATTAAGCATTCCAATATCGGGTTCCGATCCCGATCAACGATCATATCGGTGCAGCCTCAATTACCTCTATTAACACTCAATGTCCTAAATACAGAATGGGAATACTCCCTAAGTAGCTGTACAACCTCTGATCTGACTGTACCACGTTAATCCTTCCACAGCATACTTTAGCAGTTGGGAGTGGTGACAACTTTGTTGCCTAGCAACCACATCTGAGCAACCAACATGAACTGTTATTTTTACTCCATAATCATGTCACGTCTGTGTAGCAGTGTCAGCAGTTTTAATTTCATTTCTCTCTCAGCTCCAATCATCTCAGGATATGCTACCCTAATATGCATTACTTTATTTATTGTATTGTGTATGGAATGGGCCAATCATGATATCAACCATTTGTCACATGTACCGGTAAAACAATTGCAGTAGGGAAGACAAGGGAGCAGACAGCCTAGGGAGGAGGAATGGCTCACTATCCTCCAAAATTGGCTTAACCGTCAAGATACACGCAAACTTTGTTTGAAGCACGCCAAAAATGAACTATGCTCGCCAATTGAACTAATGCTTGCCAATTGGCAGTACAGCAGTTTAACTTCTCCAATCAGATAATTAATGGTCACACTTTTAAACAAAGCGTCTAAGCCAGCGAGGCTAAATCCCCTAGGGCCACCAACCATACAATCATACATAAGAAAATTAACAGCAAGCAAAAACATAAAACCCTAAAGTATAATTAATGTAAATTCCCCATATGGGAGCTCATGACGGCTTTTGCAGTCATTGGAAGAATTTAATGCAACTCTTTTGATCACAAATTTGATGTCGATTACAGGCAATTAGTCTGAATATATCACACTTCCTGAAACTTGCAATTAATTGGCAAGCTATAGCCTTATTGCTGTGCCAGCAACTTCAGCACCAGTTGAAAGTAGCCTTGTTCCAGCAGGTCCTGTGCGCAGTGTGCGAACCACCACCTGCCATAAACTGTTGGCATTCCATGATTGCTTGGTTGGTTGTCAGAATTGGTATTCTAAGATACGAAGGTAAGGTTAGATTTTTGCTTGACTGACCTAATGGCATGCACACTTGGATATAATTATGACTTGTACAAAATGTATGCAGGAACCCCTTTTAGTATCTATTTCAGTAGTGGAGGGGGACTGCCAAAAACCATAGAGTAGTCTAGGCTATAATATTGATATCAATGACTACTTGTGACATTCCATAAATAAACAACTACTGTAGCTAGTCATATTTGGAAGAAAGAAGAGGAAGCCCAGAAGAAAGGATGCTCCATGAGAAAGAAAAAAAGAACTAGCTATATAGCTAGCTAGGAAAAAAAAAAAGGAAAAAAAAAAAAGAAGGAAAAAAACAACCTAGCAACAACCCATCCCTCCGTGACAGGTCGGACACCGAAGTGTAAGCCTCAGGAGCGCTGGATAGGCGCCGGTGACTGGAATCACAGGAGGCTACCTGCTTTCAACCAGAACACCTTTCTTTAGCTTCGGTGGTCAGATGGGAACCGGCGTACTCAAGCTGCTAGGCGGGGAAGTCAGGAACCGGTGTGTACGGAGTGGCCCAGACTCGTACTCGGTTATTGGGGAGACGAACACTCAACCCCCAGGCTGTAAAGCAAGTGCTTAGCGAGTGTGCCATCCCGACTTCCCGCCAAAACCTTGTGCAAATTCAGTATTTAAGCCACATCCGGCCGGCTGGGCCGTGCGCGCGCCACCTTGACTTCCCGCCAAAAATATTCGCAGCTGCACTGAGCGCTAGCCGCGCGCTGGCTAGCTCATGTCGACGGCGGACTTACATAGCTGCATGCACAACTCTCCTGCAATGCAAGGGTAGAACGCTGACCTCACTTAGGCCCTCTCAAGTACGACCATGTCCTAGTCTCGTTCCTAGTCTAACCAAACGCAAGCCAGCTGCTTGAACTCTGCATACTAATATTTAACTTCCACATCTGACCTCCACTTGAGGTTCAAGAGAAGCTATCAATGAGTGTCATGACTAGCATGGTATCCTCCTAATTCGGGACAATATAATATGAAGATCAGCAACTTGGAAACGAGTAGAGCTGCATGTGAAGGAGTTTGCATAAAGTTGCAACACAAATGTGGACCGTGACCTGGACAAACGATTTCTCATAGTGTAGGTAAAGGGCTCATCAGTAGACTGCACAGTGTAGGTAAAGGGCTCATCAGTAGACTGCACAGTGTAGGTAAAGGGCTCATCAGTAGACTGCACAGTGCAGGTAAAGGGCTCATCAGTAGACTGCACAGTGTAGGTAAAGGGCTCATCAGTAGACTGCACAGTGTAGGTAAAGGGCTCATCAGTAGACTGCACAGTGTAGGTAAAGGGCTCATCAGTAGACTGCACAGTGCAGGTAAAGGGCTCATCAGTAGACTGCACAGTGTAGGTAAAGGGCTCATCAGTAGACTGCACAGTGCAGGTAAAGGGCTCATCAGTAGACTGCACAGTGTAGGTAAAGGGCTCATCAGTAGACTGCACAGTGTAGGTAAAGGGCTCATCAGTAGACTGCACAGTGTAGGTAAAGGGCTCATCAGTAGACTGCACAGTGTAGGTAAAGGGCTCATCAGTAGACTGCACAGTGCACTCTTGCATGACGAACACAAAGTAGGAAACATCAGCAATTGCAAACTTCATTCTGTTGTCAATACATAATACACAGTACATAAATAATAGCATAGCAACACGATGCATTATAGTTCTGCCAGAAAACTTATCGTACAGCAAATCACTGCTGGTTTAGTGTGTGAGATACACTTGAATACTGTGACTACACGTACTCTATGATTGCTAAGTAAATGTGCTACACAATATAACGCCACAATCTGTGATACACTCCGTCAACTCTATACAGCGGTGGAATGATACAATAGGCCAACAGGAGGCAGCTTCACAAATCCCTCCTCCTTCCCCCCACCTTGTGCAAAACTACCAGCATTCAAGTCAGTGTTGTCATCAAACAGAAGCTTGTCATCATCAGTCACCACTACGGTTGGCTGCGTAGGCACATGTTTGCGCGCCTTTCTCCGGGGGCTGGGAATTGGGGAGTCCAGATTTTTTACCATATTTCTCCAGAGATGGCACTTGTCAACAGCTTGTGTCATATTGAATACAGATTCCTCCTTCTTGAGGGGTGGAGGGCCTCCATTTGTCTTTTCATCAATGTCTATATCACCATCAGGTTGATCTGCTGCTGCTTCTAATGTCTTAGGGGATTCATGTCCTTTGTCACGAAACCTAGTGTTGTGTGTTGTGTGTTTGCATGCATGTGTACGCATGCGTGTGCGTGCATGTAAATGTTGCATGTGTGTGTGGCATACATTTTTGTGAGTGTGGAAATGAAAAGTCCACTTTCAAACATACTGATTTTACGAGTGGATTAATTTAGTGGGTTTCAAAGTTTGAAAGATTCTCAGCAGCTGCAAAGTGATGACGTGCAACCTACAATAATCAAGCGTGTTCTACAATTCCATCTGACATTCCAGATGAGAAAGGTGTTAGTGACAAGAAATCTCTCTCAAACCACACCAGGGGGCGTGGACGGCTGGGTACGAGACTATGGGAAATGGCCAGTGGCAAGTGCGCTACCTATTTCCACCCATGGCAGTACCTTTTGCAATAGAGTTGCTCAGGGATAGGGTCATCCAGGATCTCCATGTCCTGTCGTGAAAAGAAGAACCCAACCAACCAGCGACCAAACACCAGAAGAAGAACCTGGGTTATGAGAGGGGGAGAGGGAAGGGAGGGAGGGAAGGAGGGAGGGAGGGAGGGAGGGAGGGAGGGGTGAGGGAGGGAGGGAGGGAGGTGGGGAGGTGGGAGGGAAAAACCTCTAGTGTCACTCTGAGCAGCTCATGGTAGTCAACATTCACAATGAGAAGGGGGAAAGAGAGAGGTGGAGGGGTTAGGGGAGAGGTGGAGGAGAGGTGGAGGGGTTAGGGGAGAGGTGGAGGGGTTAGGGGGAGAGGATGGAGGGGTTAGGGGAGAGGTGGAGGGGTTAGGGGAGAGGTGGATGAAGTAAATAGAGGGAGGAGAATAGGAGAGAGAGGGGAGAGGATGGAGTGGAGAGAAAGGGCAAAGAGAGGGAGGGGGGAGAGGAGGGAGGAGGAAGTGGAAAGAAAGGGGTGAAGAGAGGGAGGAGGGACAGGAGATGGAGTGGAAAGGGAGGGGGTACAGGAGGGGAGAGGAGGGAGAAGGGAGTAGGAAGTGAAAGGGGTGAAGAGAGGGAGGGGGGACAGGACAAAAAGGTAGACAAGCAGCCCCGCCTACCATGATGGGGAACACAATGCTGATCTGTTGCACCACTCGGAAGATGCAGAGCAGGGCCAGGAACACCACCTGCACCAGAGTGTAAGCGTAGATCCGGCGGTTCGGAATGTGCCGCAGGTACTTGTAGTCTGGCTTGTACTTGTTGGGCATCAGCGGTAAGAACAACCGTTGAACAAACTGCAGGTTGGAGGGAGAATGTTTTGCCATCAGTACACAGCACGGTTTGTTCCAGTGAGTTCCTTGTTGCATTTTGTCAATGGGGGGGGGGGGGCCTCAAACCCCCACAAGCTCTGTGCCCACTCAACGTCAAAATCCTGGCTATGCCACTGATGTAATGTCCTACTCACCTGCACCCCATACAGCGAAGCCACTCCGATGTAGAGGAAGATGCCGTAGAGCAAAGGCAGAGGGAGCAGCTGCAGAGCCTGGTAGGCCATGATGGACACCCCCAGCAGTACGGCCATCACCAGGAGGGTCACACGCTGTTCTCTGCGGGTACAGACAGGAGACATTCCAGTGAAGTAATTGGTGTGCATTAATTACATCATGCACAACACACACACACACACACTGAACACCACACGTACATCACTCCCAGGAATTTGGGTCTCTCGCCGGGTGCAGTACAAGGGGAGTATTTGAACAAGCTCTGGACATGGGTGATAGAGCGCACAGTCGCCCCGACAACCCACGGCAGCCCAAACAGAGAGTGAACAAAGATGAGGATGCCTACGATCAGCAGGTCAAGGTGGTACCCAGACCCTTTCTGGAGGGGGGGAGGGAGGGGGGGGGGGGGAGAGGAGTGGAGGGGGAGAGGAGTGGAGGGGGAGAGGAGTGGAGGGGGAGAGGAGTGGAGGGGGAGGGGGGGGGGGGGGGAGAGGAGTGGAGGGGGAGAGGAGTGGAGGGGGAGAGGAGTGGAGGGGGAGAGGAGTGGAGGGGGAGAGGAGTGGAGGGGGAGAGGAGGGAAAGGGGAGAGGAGGGGAGGAGGGGAAAGGAGGGGAACTGAGGATGCAGAAGAGAACCATTATGTGCAGGATAGAGCACGGCACAGGTTACACACAGCCTCCTGTGTTGAGGTCTATCTGCATGCACACACACACAACACACACACACACACACACACACACACACACACACACACACACACACACACACACACACACACACACACACACAGAATAAGACACAACAATATCGCAGATGTCTCTAGGACCAACAAAACTGTGCATGTACAGATAATGAATGTACTGTCCACACACTCGACTTATGCACAAGATCTTCCCTAGTATGGGACAAGGTGCTGCAGTGCCATGCCAACCAATTGCTCACCTTCAACTTGTGGTCCTTCCTGTTGACAATGAGAGCCGTGATCTGCTGGTCCATGAAGAGTAGGACGGTTGCGAGGAGGGCAGGGATGATAGCAGCAGCAACCGCCCACCCTTGGAGCCCGTTACCAAAGGGGTTAATAATGAACGATGTGCGGTTGGCATCCGTAAAGAGACCTTCTTGAAAGACATTTGGAACGTCGAGCTTCGGTGTGTTCACTTGAGCCAGGATGTCTACCACCACCCACACGATGACCGAGATGAAGATCGCAAAGTCACTGATGATACGTCTGGTCTGTGTATGAGTACAAGTGTGTGTGGTGTGGTTGCGTGTGTGGTGTGTGTGTGTGTGTGTGTGTGTGTGTGTGTGTGTGTGTGTGTGTGTGTGTGTGTGTGTGTGTGGTTGTGTGTGTGTGTGTGTGGTTGTGTGTGTGTGTGTGTGGTGCGTGTGTGTGTGTGTGTGTGTGAGGGAGGGCATGTGTCAGTACTTCAAGTTCTTGGTATTCTGGGCCCTTGTGATACAAACACACATACCAAGGTATTGAAGAACCGGCTGTGCCTGAACTTCTTGAGGTAGTACGAGAGCAGAAAGGTCCCAAAGAACAGAATGATAGACATGAAAAACACGTTAGGCTCGAGGGGGTCACCAGGACAGTCCGCCCCCTCGTAGCTCCTCAGGAGCACGCTGGAACAGTTCTGATCTGGACGGTCCCAATATGACCCCAGATTTGTAGCATTCTCATAACTGACATTCATTAAATGTGATTGAGATGCAAACTGATAGCAGTCACACTTTCGACCAACTGTGGGGAAGAGGATCCATTTATTGTAAGGGTGTCGTACGTTGATCAGCCACAGGCTACGTAGAGCCTCATAGATAAAGATGAACGAAATCAAAGCGGAGAAGATCTCCTCGGTAAATCTTGTGAAGAGACGCATGATGACACTTGCATTCGATGCAACAAGGATGATCATCATCAGAGCAGTCCACAGTCCAATCCAGAATCGGAAATTGAGGTATGGGATTCCATTGTTCATGCAGAAGGTGAAGACAATGTCTTCAAAGATTAGTGTAGGACCCGTCCCACCAAGGACAACCAGGGGCTGCCCAGCAAAGAGTGCAAAGACAACGTTTCCAATACTGACAGCAACGATCATCTCCAGAGCTCCCTGCACAGACACAAACACTCAAATCATTACATCATACGGGAGAGCTAATGCCTATTGCATCATGGTGATGTCATGATGCCACACCCACCATGCTTCCGTTGGTTAAGCCGGAGAGTACTCCCCCGAAGGTGATGGCAGGAGTGATGTTGGCAAAGAAGATGAATATGACGCTCGCCAGAGCCTGCAGGCTAACGGCATCTCTGATGTCACTCCAGTAGCGAGGGTAGCGGCGCTTCACGTCCTTAACCAATCCTCCAAATGGCCTGGGGGGGGGGAATATCAGACAGAACTCTGGGATGAGAGGGCGTGTGCATGGGGAGTGAGGAACATGTACACTGTGTACCGCAGTCGCACGCTATTAGGCGCAGCTCACTTATAGACGCATATTCACTGTTAGGAGCAGGTTCGACTCTCGTCCTAGCTACTCACTGCTAAGCGCTGATCCAGAAACTCTGCGATTTTCGATCCTACGGAGTGGAAAAAAGCTATATTCGAATTGAAGGGTCTTCCTATTCGAGGAATGTCATTCGAAATTAAGCGTATCTCATTATTAGGTGCATATTTCCTTCCTGTGGAGTTACAGGCGCATGCGTCTAATAACACGCGACTACAGTATATACAAAGCAAACCATTTGGTGCAGGTCACAACTGGCGGTGGTAGTTTCTCTTCCTTGTCGTCCTCCTTCTTTTCTGACTTGCGGCGCTCCTCCTGAGAGGGAACCTGGGGAGGCACGTGGGGGTTGGAATGTTGACATGTCCTGAGAGAGTCACCAACACTCAATGCGGTCAAATATTGGTACCTGTGGTGGCGGCTCTAGCCGTATCTGAGGGTCCCACTCTCCCGGAGGGAGTACGGTGACTTTGTCCAGAAACTCGTCCACACCTGCCAGCAGGTCCTCCCGGTTACGAGCTTTGTATGCCACATCATGGAACACCTGGGGAAGGGGGATGAGGAGGAGGGGAAGAGGAGAGGAGGGGAGGGGAGGGGAGGGGAGGGGAGGAGGGAAGGAGGAGGAGGGGAGGAGGAGGAGGGGACGAGGAGAAGAGGGGAAGAGAGGAGAGGAGGAATGAGGAGAGGAGGGGAAGGAGGAAAGAATGGGTAGAAGATTGCACAGTACATGTTTGTGTATGCATCCCCAATTATAGATGCGTGACAACGGACCAATGAAGTTGTGGTAGTGCTGTGCATGTACCATACCCCCCTCACACACACCCACCTCGTCACTCATGAGTGTGGCAATGGACCGCCCAATCTCGTGGTAGCGCTGGTGATTCCCTTTTGGTGCGAGCAGAATAAACAGGAACCGCGTTGGGATGGGCACCTCGGTGAGGTCCCCGAGGAGCTGGCCCTGGCTGAGTCGCACGAAGGCGATGATGGGGTGCGAGAGGAAGTCCACCTCCCCCACAAGCACATTGGAGGCTTCTGAGCCAGGAGGGATCTTCTTCATGAAGTGGCTGTCGGGCTGGAGGAAGAGTGGGAGTGAGTCATTCCTAGTGAAGCAGAATAGTGTGTACGTACTCGGACAGTCACCAGAGAGTGTCTCACCTTTGGGAGGTGGTGGATGTTCTCCTCCGACCCTTCCTCCTCCAGCACACCTGCATCAGACCCTCGACGACTCTCATTTCTACTCCCCATCCGACTAAAGCCATTCCCACTCCGGCCACCAGCATCAGACCCTCTACGACTATCATTTCTGCTCCCATTTCGACCGATGCCATTCCGGCCACCATTTCCATTCCCGTTTCCAACCTCCAGCTCGCTGGTGTTACTCAGTTGGGAGCTCAGCTTGCGGTGGACTTTGCTGAAGACCCCCAGGTTGGGAGCGGAAAAGGGAAAGTGGGGCATGCCGGTAGCTCCACCCTCAGCATCAAGATTCTTCCCAGTGGATCCAAGTTTACCAATATCACCAAATGACCTACATTCACACAGAGAAGGCAAAATTGTATCAGGCAGAACTCCAAACAGACTCCAAAACCAGAACTTCCAGTGTAATTGGGAATTACACAGCACAATGAAATCAATTCAAATATATCTGCACTGAAAATGCAACCCATTAAATAAGTGTTCCACTGAACCCTTGTACTAACATGGGGGTTGGTAATGAGAGCGATACCGAGTCTGGATGAAACTGACATGGGATACTGGAATGAGACTGCTCACTTGATGTGCTCAAAAAATTTCTTGTCATGGTCTTTCGTGCTCTGGTGCTTGTGCCTCTGGAGAAGTGCCTCTCGTACCTTCTCTCTGTGCTCAGTATCAAGCCGATGCGATGCCGCAAAGTCATCCAGAACATAGTCTGAGAGAGGGAGGGGGGAGGGGGAGGAGGGAGGCAGGGGAGGAAGAGAGGGAGGAAGAGAGGGAGGGAGGGAGGGAGGAAGGGAGGGAGGGAGGGGAGGGAGGGAGGGAGGGAGGGAGGGAGGGAGGGAGGGAGGGAGGGAGGGAGGGAGGGAGGGAGGGAGGGAGGGAGGGAGGGAGGGAGGGGGAAGGGAGGGAGGGAGGGAGGGAGGGAGGGAGGGAGGGAGGGAGGGAGGGAGGGAGGGAGGGAGGGAGGGAGGGAGGGAGGGAGGGAGAGGGAAGGTCTCTGCGAGCACTATGAACTTGCAGTCTACAACTTCACTACGGTCTACACGCACACAACTTGCTGTCAATTATAATGCTGGCTAATATTACTGTAGGTTGACCTCAGTGGCAGTTGACATAGACAGAACGCTAGTGATGCTGAGAGTGAAGTTGGCAGCCACACACACCTGAGATCTGAGCGAGGTTGTTTGCCTCCAAGTCTAGCAGAACTGTTCCCTTCATCATGCAACTCCGGAGCTCAAAGAGACTATGCAGGGAGAGTGTGGCAACATGCGGCTTGCTCCACTTGTCTCCCCCCTCTTCCACATCCTCCTCGAACTTCACCCATCTAGCCGTCTCTTTCCACTCCATCCTGGGGATAAGGGGGAGGGAGGGAAGAGGAGACAAACAAACAGGAAGAGAGGGGACGAGGGAGGGGACCGAGAAGGAGGGGGGCGAGAGGGAGGGGACCAAGAGGGAGGGGACCAAGAGGGAGGAGAGCGAGAGGGAGGGGAAGAGTAGGGAGGGGAGCGAGAGGGAGGAGAGCGAGAGGGAGGGGAAGAGTGGGGAGGGGAGCGAGGGGACCAAGAGGGAGGGGACCAAGAGGGAGGAGAGCGAGAGGGAGGGGAAGAGTAGGGAGGGGAGCGAGAGGGAGGAGAGCGAGAGGGAGGGGACCAAGAGGGAGGGGAGCGAGAGGGAGGGGACCAAGAGGGAGGAGAGCGAGAGGGAGGGGACCAAGAGGGAGGAGAGCGAGAGGGAGGAGAGCGAGAGGGAGGGGACCAAGAGGGAGGGGAGCGAGAGGAAGGGGAAGAGTGGGGAGGGGAGCGAGAGGGAGGGGACCAAGAGGGAGGGGACCAAGAGGGAGGAGAGCGAGAGGGAGGGGAAGAGTAGGGAGGGGAGCGAGAGGGAGGAGAGCGAGAGGGAGGGGACCAAGAGGGAGGGGAGCGAGAGGGAGGGGAAGAGTGGGGAGGGTAAGAAGAGACAAATGGAAAGGGAGGGAAGGAGGAAAGGGGGAGGAATGGACTGATGACACACTTAATGCATGTAATAGCCTGTTTCCTACTACGCACACCCCATACTGTCTGCTAGTCAACAGCATTCATGCAAGACACACTCAGCCTGAACACCAAGCCATGAATAACCCAATGAATACCGCTATATAGTTGCAGCACCATGTATATACACGTGTGACCATGTAGCCCATTGACTAAGCATTCGTCACATGCCAACACAGGAGCCCTACCAGTCATGAGATGGCAACATGATATCAATTAGCCCAACACAATACCAGTCATTGCCAAGTCCTAACTCAATCGCTGCTCTAAGATCTCTGTCTGGTTGCTCCCCCTCTCTGCCAGTACTGCCGGGATTGTGCTTACTCACTCAACCACTTACTTGCATACAACACACACCCTCACACACACACACACACACACACACACACACACACACACAACACACACCCTCACACACACACACACACTTTTGATCATGCTTGTCATAATGCAGCTCCTCCAACTCAGTGAAGATGGAGTGCGTGCAAGCATCACAAGGATTGTCCGTCTCCTCTGTCCCCAGGATGAACTTGACACGATCACACGGGTCCAGCGGTGTTTTAGGCTCTGCAAAGATGAGGAGAGAAGGCAAGAGAGGAGGAGGAAGGGAGGGAGAGAAGACGAGGGGAGAGAGGGGAAAAGGAGGGGAGGGAGGGAGGGAGGAAAGAGGAGAAAGGAGAAAATTGGTCAAAATGCACAACTCCGCATTCACATTTAGCTCCAATGTGTGTTGACATGTGGCAAAACAGCTGTAATATCATAGCACTGTAGCCATATTACACAATCATGTGATATCACATGACCTCACATGATATCTGTGTGGGCTCACCAGGAGGCAGGTTCTGCTCTGGTGGCATGCTGGGAGAGTCGAGGTCGGCATGGAGACGGTGGTGCCTCTTCTTGTGCTTGTGTTTGTGATGATGTCGGGGGATGGAGTAGGGAACATGGACCGCAACATACACATTACGGTGGCCTGTGTGTGTGTGTGTGTGTGTGTGTGTGTGTGTGTGTGTGTGTGTGTGTGTGTGTGTGTGTGTGTGTGTGTGTGTGTGTGTGTGTGTGTGTGTCAACAAACTGGTACATCTACAACACTCTAATAAAACACCATGCAGGAGGCGATACTGTGCTCCTGATGGTGTATGGAAAGTGCAGATATGTGGAAAAGTGATTTGACTGTTCATTCTGCAACACATGCACCAATGTT
The DNA here is from genome assembly GCA_963931865.1 of Axinella damicornis. Taxonomy (NCBI): domain Eukaryota; kingdom Metazoa; phylum Porifera; class Demospongiae; order Axinellida; family Axinellidae; genus Axinella; species Axinella damicornis. The sequence goes on along the minus strand of OZ007505.1, from coordinate 484,250 downwards.
TCTGACTACACAGGGCACCTCTGGGGCTCCCAAGGACCCCAGACACCCCCTGTAGTGCACCCTCAGCTCATTACCAACTGGCCCTAATACTACCTCACAATCTATCGAGCAAAGACTTCCATTGATCCACTGGGAGCCCACACACACACTGCCCACACACACTCCGACAGGACCATGTACATACCATGTACATACCGTGTGCAAAACTGTTAGCCCGCTACACCGTTCTAATGCCTGAATGACCGACCCTTGAGGGCAAAGGTTCTACGGGGTTCTACGAGACAATGATGTGGCCAACTCACACACTCAAACTGTCCTGAAAAACAGCAGAGCAACAGACCTTTGGTGCACCTTCACAGCAGAGCAACAGACCTTTGGTGCAACTACACAGCAGAGCAACAGACCTTTGGTGCACCTTCACAGCAGAGCAACAGACCTTTGGTGCACCTTCACAGCAGAGCAACAGACCTTTGGTGCAACTACACAGCAGAGCAACAGACCTTTGGTGCACCTTCACAGCCCAGGGCAGAACAACACACAGTGTATGCAATCCAGCGGTATTGATGTGATGTTGGGACATATTGCCCACACATTGTCACAGTCATTAAGGCACAAAGAAAAAGTGTATGAGAATTTGACAGCAAATTCAGGTTGCCATCACAACAATTTATGCTTTCTAAGTCATTCCAAAAGGTGTATATACACACAGCTGGTGAGGGTTGCCAGGTTTGAACAGGGGAAAGCTGGGGAAAGGTGCTAGCTAAATGACTAGTGAATGGATGCCTAAACACTCAGGTGTCCCCCTCTTCAGAGATAGGATGCTGGTGGGGTTTGAACCAATGCTATTGGCCACCCATGCCACTGCTCTGACTGAAAAAAAAAACCCACATTGACCAGCAAAGCTATGGAATGTCCTCAGAAGAAGGAAGGAACCTGCTAGTACCTAGACGCTGGCACATGCACAGCTATATGGACACCTTGTTTGAAGCAAGTTGAACCGTGTGATTTGGTACACTGATGTGTGTTTACAATGTGTGGCCTGTCAAGTTCCTCATACCACAAGCCACAGCTGTCACCCCCTAGCACTGTTCCAAGAATTCTACATTCAGGAAACATCCCACACAGCAGTCATTGTACATCCACAGGATTCCCAACCCTAACCCTAACCCTAACCCTAATCCACACAGGATATCCACACAGGATATGCACGCAGGATATGCACGCAGGACGTGATGACTTCGTGCACATCCACACAAGACACAGCCTGTCCCATATTCCAGACAACCTTTGCCAGCCAAAGACACCTCCTCACTGCAGGCAGCACAAACATGATCGTGTACACTGCATAATCATACTAACTTGACAAGCTGAACGAAGCTACATGTTCATTACATATCGTCCATGGGTCACAGTATACGGTAATATACATGAAGTTCATGTTTGGTACATAGTAATGGCGGACAATGGAAGTTTGGAGTTCGGTACTTGGTGTAACCATGTAACCATGTTAGGATACTGGTGTAACCATGTTAGGATATTTGTTAGGATATTGGTGTAACTGAGCTTGCCAAGCAGCAGCGAATGACAACAGTATTACTAATGGGACACCTGGACAAACCTCTCATGGAATACACCGATCAGTTACATTGTGGTGTTCTGACGTATCCACAGCCTTATTCACCACACAATAGTGTGGAAGGCCCCACACCCAGTGTAGGTCATCAGGTCACTACAACCCACACCTCGGCTAATCAGTCACTAGAACATTCTTGAACTTTCACGGGTCAGTAGTACGTCCTTGGCACCCAATCAATTCACACTCTGACCAGCAGTGTAGACCATTGCCGTACCTTATGGCTACGTGTGGTACCGTCTTGGAGGACAATATTGTAAATGCATAACAATATTGATCCCCCCCCCCCCCCCCCCCCCCCCCCCCGTGCAAAAGGGTCTGGTTCCAAGACTACATGGCAGTCTGGTAGCTCTGACAAACTAGGTGACTGTTCATCCATACCAATGCTGGTGGCCCCGGCATCAAGAC
>OZ007505.1:233420-482009 GCA_963931865.1 Axinella damicornis | reverse complement strand
GGTATGCCTTGCCTTATGCTGTAGAGTAGTTGATACCACTATCAGTTGAATGTTCATCCCCTGGCTAGGATGTCTGTGAAGGCCATTGACAGGCAGACAGTCCACCAGATATGTTCTGGGCAGGTCGTACTCAGCTTGCAGTTGCAGTGAAAGAGCTGGTTGAAAACAGTCTTGATGCCGGGGCCACCAGCATTGGTATGGATGAACAGTCACCTAGTTTGTCAGAGCTACCAGACTGCCATGTAGTCTTGGAACCAGACCCTTTTGCACGGGGGGGGGGGGGGGGGGGGGTGGGGGGGGGGGGGGGGGGGGGGTCTGCTGGGCAACGTGCCTACATTTGAGTAGTCCCCACAACTGTGATACCACACATACGATCACTGTCTACCGCTCCCCTCAACTTTCGTTAAACACTCACGGGTAACATAGCAAAGCCTGGAGAAAAATCCTTTCCATGACGTCGTTTGCAATCAATTGTTAGGTCAACATTTCAACCTGGGGACAACTCAAATGTAGGATGGTGCCCAGACCCTTCCCCCCCCCCCCCCCGTGTGGAGGGTCTAGTTCATGACATTGGTACACTCTTGCCCCAACACGCACACCATGCTTGCATCCCATACACAAGAGGTAAGACTGAAGGAGCACGGCTCAGAGCTTGTGGAGGTGGCAGACAATGGAAGCGGAGTGGAGCCAGAGAATTTTGAGGCCTTGACACTCAAGCACCACACCTCAAAGCTGCAGGAGTTTTCCGACCTTGTCACCGTGACCACGTTTGGTTTCCGTGGTGAAGCTCTAAGCTCCCTGTGCGCACTGAGGTACATGGGGAACACCAAATCAGCATTTGCTTCAGTTATGAATCTGATAACACATGCATGGATGTATTGAGGTAGACCTCTCTGTGCAGAAGTTAGCTGCCCGCAACTTCCTACACAGGAAGAGAAGTCTGGATAGTATCCCAGTTCAAGAGGCATAGCCCTTGGACCTCGGCTCATACTAACATGTTAACAGTGCTGCATCTCCCCGTGTTCCCTACATGGTATTTACGTAACTCAGTGGGAAATTCCACGAGCAAATTCTTCCCCTCTCTCCTCTTCTTCCACAGTGATCTTGTGGTGACCACATGCCACGCCTCTCAGCCAGCGGGCACCAGGATTGAGTATGACTCAAATGGAAGGATCAAGGAAAAGACCACCTGTGCAAGAGAGGTAGATAATGTCTCCACCTTCAGCTGCCAGCTACGTTGTGCCTCTTAGCATTCTAATGGTACACGTGTAGCGGCATTATAGCCCAGTGATACAGTGGAACGGACACTATGGTTAATCAGGACAATAATGACCAAGACCAAACCATTTCAGTGGGGATACCTTTGCTAATTACCCTTATGGAAAAAGTCATGAAGAATCTCATGTTTTCTTATAAGATTTGGCCATTTCTTACAGTGTATAAGATCCAAAGTCTTGTGACATCTCAATAAGACTTTTGGTTTCTTATAAGAATTCAAATGAGATTCTTATAAGACTTTTTGAAGGTCCATCATAAGTAGCTACGTATATTGTAGGCTGCTGAATTTATTTGAACGTGCAGTACAGCCAATTCATTACCTATAGGACACACATTTTGGGCCCAACATTGTCTGGTTCCATTATATTGGACAGCTGTGCTTCTGTTGTAACCAGAACTGTAAGGAAGATAACTGCAGTGGAGGTTGGGCTTGGCTTGCTAGTGATTAGTTAAGTAATCTGTTTGCGTGTGCTGTGCAATAGGTTGGTACGACTGTGATGCTGCACAATCTCTTCCATACCCTACCCGTGAGGCACAGAGAGTTTCAGCGCAACTTGAAGAAGGTAGAGGAAACACAGCAGTCAGATTGGGTCACATGACCTCTGTACTGTCTCTCCCCCCTCAGGAGTATGCGAGGATGGTGCAGATGTTGCAAGGGTACTGCCTTATTTGTACGGGGGTCAGGATAACCTGCCACGACCAGAGTGGGAAGGGGTAAACAGCTACGTGCTTAGGAATGCAAGTCCCAGTTCTTGGAACTGCCTGTACTTCTCTCACAGCAAGAAGCAACTGGTGGTCTCAACAGGTGGCAATCCCTCTGTCCGAGAGAACATCATCAACGTGTTTGGCAAGAAGCAGGTGGGATCTATGTGTGTACCGTATGACTGCTAATGCAGGTAGTGTCTCAGGCACTCATTACGGGTACCACAACTCCACTTCCTTCTCTTGTCCAGGTCCAGCAACTGGTCGAGATCTCACAGGTGTCTGTGGAGGACGTCCAGCCTGAGGGAGAAGAATCCTTTGCTCCTGAAACAATTCGCCTCTTCAGGTTGCTATGTACATCACCGTGTCAGTACGCCCTTGTGTGATGACTTGAACACATATATGTGGCTCAGTCTTACGAGTCTAGCGTAAGAATACCACATCATAATAACTAGAGGTGTTCATAGAACACATACCCCGCGCGGAATGTCTACAGGATACAGTGCAGCTACAATCGACGACTCGACGTGACATCTCTGCCGATGCGCATCGAACAGGTGCTATATTGCGTATGCTGTGTTCGTGTATGGTCATATCCAAAGTGTGGGAGTGACCGCTTACCGTATATACAACATATTATATTGTGAAGCTGAAGAGGTGGGGCGAAATGTTACGAATAATAGGAAATAGCTGGAAAAAACAGCCTAAACAATAGTCACGACGTCTGTGAAGTACATATATTGTGAGAAAATACTGTTTCCTAGCGGTCATCTCGAATCATGAAGTTTCCAAATGCACTGCGTGTCCTGTTCTTGATGGTACTCGGAGGTCATGAAGAGGTGGAGCCAATGTCATGAATGGTTATGAAAAGTAGGAAATAGCCGAAATACAGCGAAACGAAGCGCCTTGGCTTCAGTCAGGTACACATAGAGCAGTTTTTTGCTATTTGCTATTGTTTGACTCCCTTTCGATGGTTTATGAGGGTCTATGTGGCGAGATTTCAATTTTTTTCGCATGACAGACTGACAGACAAAACTGATTGCTTAACCCCGCTTCGCGCATGCGCGCGCGGGGTAATAAAAAAATATGATGTAGACTTCAATTGGGACTTTCCTGTTGTGTGCAGGTTATCTGGCTATGTGTCGCGCTGTAACCATGGCTACGGTCGTAGTGCCACCGACAGACAGTTCTTCTTTTTCAACAGTAGACCATGTGACCACCAGAAGGTAGGGTGTATGGTTGCCATAGCAACAGCATGTGCATTGGATATACATTGTACTATTTGATGTGGTAACTGACTAGATTGTGTCCGCTTGATTTGGGGGATGCTCTAATCCCGTAGCATTATACATCTTGTTACCACCATAGCTTACCAAGATGGTGAATGAGGTCTACCACATGTACAACCGTCACCAGTATCCATTTATTGTGCTCAACATTTCTACAGCAAGAGGTGATCCCTCACTGATTGATGAGTAATTAGTTTATAATGGCAATAAAATTTCCCCTGCAGAGCATGTTGATGTTAACTTGACTCCTGACAAGAGGCAGGTGATGCTTCACCAAGAGAAAGCCCTACTGCTGCTGGTCAAGGTACAAGTCCTATTCCCGTTTCCCCATACTGCATTCCTGTTCCCATAATGTATCCTTTGAAGGTACCCATTCCAGTAGAAGATCTGCTACTGTGCTGTCTGTTGTTGTATCATGGTGTGCAGGCATCCCTCATGAAGCTGTATGAACCTATGCAGAGCCAGTATGACACACAAGGTTAGTATTAGTGTTAGCAGTAATGGTCAATGATAATCCACCTTTGAATAATCTCTCAACCATCAAAGTTATCTCCCCCCAGAGTCTAGCTCTCTGCGTTCCCGGGAAATTGCTTCACCGGACAATGGCTTCAACATCACATCTCTGAAGAGGTAGAACTACAACATGCCACATGTGTGATACCCTGAGAGTAATTATTGCAACTTCCATTGAATTGTAGGAACTTTGCATTATTTGGAGTACCTCAACCGGACAAGACTGAACCCAAACCAAAACGTGAGCACAAACTCAGAATACCTTCTGTGGACTATAACCTTCAAACGTTTCTTCACATACTCTAGAACCAAAGCTCTTTGATTACGGAGTTACTCAAAACTCTTCAGCTTCAAGTCATACCTCTACATTGAACCCTGTGACCTCTGTGACCTCTGCACTAACAACTGTGACTTGTGCATCAAGCCCTACACATACACGTACTTCTGTTCCATCTTCCGTTGAGTGTTTTGCGGGTGACAGTATCCAAGGTGGTACAGTAACCATAGCAACAGTCTCATCACAACTTCCAGACATCACTGTTTCGTCTACTGCTCCGGCCGAACCAGCCTCAATTGTTAGAACAGAGGTGGAGAATTGCTCCCACTTTGAAGACGGGGAGGGGAGTCAAAACAATGGTGCGGGTCTTGAATGCCTGCTACAGTCACTAGCCAGTAAGAGCTGTATGACCAATCTCCAGAGCCCAAGCTCGGACAGTACTGAGGGTGCTAGGTTGGCTGTCGGTCTTGAGGAGGAAGGTGTGCCGGATGTGTCTGGAGTCAGAAAGGATGTGTTCGGTCTTGGCAGTGAGGTTGGCTCACGGTTTCAGGAAGAGGGGTTAGATTCCACTGGTGAATCTCTGGTTGGCAGGCTGGAGGACAAGAGACATGTGATGTGTGGTTGCCATGGTAATGCAACTGACGTTTCCCTCACTGGCTTCCAGATGGACTCGGTAAGAAGTAGTCGATTGAGCACAGCTGTGACTTCATTGCATGTGCGTGGCTCTTCATTTCTGAGCATAGCTTCGACTTCCTTGTTGTGAGTCCCTTCATTTGTACCATGACGTGACCTGTACAAACAATGGATCAGATTTCTGCATTCCTCACAAGTTTCTATAATGAAATTCAGTACCTTGTGACGTTTGCCACAAGCTATGGGGGTATATACGCATCAGCACTATTGGGGTATTTTGCACATGCTTTCTTTTACAGGTTCAGCATTACAGAGACAGGGTGGGGTTGACTAGGAAGGTTGTCTGTGATCTCGGTGTGGTGGCCAGCAGGCTAGAGGCACTGCAGCGTGGTGAGAGGGGCAGGACAAAGCCTGGGACGTGCAGGGGATTCTGGGCCCAGATCAGACCTGATAGCAGTGCGGCGGCCGAGGAGGAACTTAGGAGAGAAATCAGGTGGGCTTTGATAACCCGAAAGGCATGTACTTCTCTTGATTGCCAAAAGGCAGACTGGAAGCCCAAGGGTACAGTGCCCATTGAAAACCCTCTGGAGAACGCAGCTATCATTTCTGTTAATCAATTCTGTAATTAAGTGTACTTCTGGTGTGTACTTGCCGTGCCCTGATGAAGGCTACAGGACTGTAGTCGAGACGTTGGCAAGGAAGATTTGGCATTAAATGACCTTGTAATCGTAATCACTGCTTTCATTGACCAACCACGACATTGTGTGTGTGTGATCATGTATACATGCTTACCATGTGCAGATTTCCCATGCACCTGTATTGTGTAACATCATTACTCCGGAAGACTGCCAGTGTTATAAACTGATTGTTACTGCTGTGATGGACAGCAGCTACATGACATCACATGATAATTATGCCACTTGCTGAGTGAAAACTTGATATCGCCATTGCCAAGAGCAAATTTAAACTGATTGGTTATCCAGTTGTTGTGATACAGCCTGAAAAGCACTCCAGAAATTCAAAAAAAAATTTCCCTGTGTATATGGATGTTCATGTTACTAGAGTATGTCAATACTTGTATACTGCATATACTCCATTGTGAAAACTGAAGTGAAATGAACAGACAGCATGATATGATGTTGCTTGTTGCAAGTGTAGCACTTTTCTGTGGCATTTGTGTGCTGCATTATTTACAAAAAAATAGTGTGGATTTGGGCAACGCTGGAATGGAAGTAGAGCAAGGTGTTCTACTATAGTATCTTGTAGTCCAAGTGTCTGTCTATAATGACACATTGCTCATTTTTCACCCAGAAAGTTACGTCCATCACTATAATTGCTTTACACAAAATAGATTTTTGCACGATGTGATGTGACCCTTTGCAGGTCGCAAATACATAGAGGCTGTTGTATATCAGCAGTATACCTCATCTGGGAACTAGCATGCTACCAATCACTCTTTTCATGTAGCAAAGAGATGTTTCCCAAAATGGAAGTCATTGGCCAGGTAGGCCATCTGGATGTCTTGTGAAGGATGTAATTATGTGTGTAGATTTGCACACGTTACAGTTCAATCTTGGATTCATCATTGTGAAACTGGACAGCGACCTGTTCATTGTTGACCAGGTATTTCCTGATGTGAATACCTGTGTGACTGTGCATGATGCAATAGTGTTGCTGTCTCTTGCTGCAATATGCATAGCATGCCACTGATGAAAAGTACAATTTCGAGCGGCTGCAAAGAGACACAGTCTTGCAGCACCAGAAACTACTGCAGTGAGTCATAGCTGTACTAAGAGCTCTGACTGTGACCAGAGAGACGTAGCACCCTAGCAGAATTGTTCCTCTGTCTAGACCCTTGGCCCTTGAGCTGACAGCTGTTGGTGAGAGTGTAGTTATGGAGAACCTGGAGATCTTCCGGATGAATGGATTCCAGTTTCAGATTGACTTGGAAGGTACTAGCTGCAAGCATGTGTGCAGGTTTCAGATTGGATAGCCTTGTTATTACAGGATAGTTTTGTTGTCAGATGGGCATGAACAGTAATGCTGCAGTGGTTTTGAGTGCTTGTAATTGACTCTGACTGTTGTGACTGGCATGGGTTGAGGTAATAAAACCCACTTGTGTGTGTGAGAGAACTATATTGTCCATAGTATACTACAGTGGGAGGGTTGAAGTGTGGTTGCACAATTTGCTCTTCCAACAGCACCTCCTATGCAGAGAGTCATGCTCACTGCGCAACCTGTGTCCAAGAACTGGGCTCTTGGTCCTTCGGGTAAGCACTTCAAGCTCTTCTCGGACAGCTGTCCTGAGATGATAGTATTTCCCATTGATTTCTCCAGATATCAATGAGCTGATCTTCCTGCTCAGTGACTCACCAGTAAGTTCATTCATACCTCGTGCACTGAGCTGTTTATCCATGGAATCAGCATGTGAGCAAGACCGTGATCTTTGCAGGGTGAAGTAGTGAGACCCTCTGCAGTGAGGAAGATGTTTGCATCACGGGCATGCCGGTCCTCCGTCATGGTTGGAACCCCACTGAGCAAGCCAGAGATGGTCAAGGTATAGTTCTAGGACCAGGGTATAGTTCTAGGATCGGAAATACACTGCATGAACTCGCACTGCATGACCTCAGGTTTATACTGCTCACTGCATTATACTGCTCACATTGTCGCACTGCATGAGCTCAGACTTCTGTTCTGTTCTGCTCGCATTGTCGCACTGCATGAGCTCAGGTTTATACTGCTCACTGCAAGAGCTCGGGTTTATACTGCTCACATTGTCGCACAGCGTGAGCTCAGACTTCTGGTCTGCTTGCATTGTCACACTGTATGCGCTTAGTCTTGTTTCCAGACCCAAACAACCCCAGCGAAGATCGCTTGCAGTATCTCGCGGGGAAGGAGGGTCTGGTCATTTGACCGCGGGCAACGCGGATCTACGGAATGTTGACAATTTCATTTACACGTGATGTCATTTCCGTAGTATAAAATTTCGCCCCATATGTACATGTAGTTAAGCGTTTGTTCATCTGTCATTGCTTGTTCACAAGCGCTCGAGCGTTGTCGCTGCCTGGTGACTCTATGGCCTTACAGTACTGCCTGATGACATACCTGACTGTCGTGATCGTCGGATTCTGCGCAGTGACTACCCCCAAGCACCTGCTGCCAGTAATAGCCACCATTTTATCTTGCCGCTTTGAACGGTAACAAGTCCATGAGCTACTTGTCGTACGCCGTATCGGCATCAATCGTTTCACTAGTCTGGACTGCCATCTACATCCAAGTCATTTTGAGAGCGCTTCTAAATCAGCGGAAAAATATTTACGGTAGAATTTGATAATTAACCAATAATTAAGTACGCCTGCATACCAGGCGTAGATCCGCTTTGCCCGCGGTCAAATCATGGATAATATAGTACACGAGGTGGATAGGAAACGTTGGTAGTATACGGAATAGTCCATGGATAATCATTTGTCAGTCCTTGTAACGGCTCTTTTGTGCGAACTTTGTGCTGGGTAATCTCAGCAACAGAAACAGCTGTGATGAAAGCTGCAGGATTCATTGAGTGTAGTACCGGGTATACTGGGTGCGCTACGTAGGAGCCTGCTAGGTATTAGTAGTGCCGCTCAATCAACGTCTGAAATTTCTGAATAATGCAATTTTGCCCTTGTAACGCTGTTTTGTGCGAACTTTGTGCCGGGTAATCTCAGCAACAGAAAGAGCTATCATTAAAAGCTGCATGATTCATGTAGCATAGTACCGGGTGTACTGGGTGTGCTATGTAAGAACCAGCTTGGTATTACCAGTGCTGTTCAATAGGCGTCGAAAGTTTCCAAATTGGCCTTTCCGGGCCCTTGCCGAGCACCAAGTATGGTATTCAAGCATCCCGTGCCTCAGACAGACACGCTGCTGCTTTCTGTCTTCGTTCTCCCAGTAGGGCCATGATAGTAGTCTAGCCTGTACACAGTAAGAAGGCCTGGTTGTGTTTAGCTGTTGATATTTGCCAGCACAAACTTGACCGCAACGTGGATTGCAAGCAGGAAAGCTCCGTACATCACGTGCGTTGCCTATCCACCTCGTGTACTATATTATCCATGGTCAAATGACTTCCCCGCGTGATACTGCAAGCGATCTTCGCTGGGGTTGTTTGGGTCTGGGAACGAGACTAGTATGCGCTCGGGTTTATACTGCTCACTGCATGAGCTCAGGTTTATACTGCTCACTGCATGAGCTCAGGTTTATGAGCTCAGGTTTATACTGCTCACTGCATGAGCTCGGGTTTATACTGCTCACAGTGTAGCACTGCATGCTGTGTTGTTACGAGCAACCTGTTTCTCTCCACTGCTGCAGCTTCTTGCACATATGGCAGAAATAGATCAACCATGGGTACGTTGCACTGAGCTTGGACCACACACTATGCATTTGTGTTCACATTCATGGTTAGAGTGTCTTCAGCCTTAATTTCCATTTCATTTCCCAGAGCTGTCCACACGGCCGACCAACGATGCGCCATCTCATCGACCTGTCAAGACTGGATAGTTGACCAAGACTGGACTTTGTAAAAAGCTAGTCTTGCATACTATTACTTTTGTCATGGATATCATGCGCGAGTCTATTCGCGTGAATTTTCTCCCCTTTTTTGTAAAGGGGTGGAGCATAGCTAAGCTAGCTACGTAGTAAGTATTGTTGAGGAATCCCCACCGTGGGGATGCATCGATCGGCCACAGAGCCTCTGCTCCAACCAGCATCCTCAAAGAAGACGACATATACATAGCCATGGCTCCAGGACGGATCAGAAGGTTTTTCTCCCGACTTGTCCCTCGAAGCTCTTGGCTGGGTGAGTTAACCTATTATCGTTAGACAGCCGGGGTGCAACTTCATCATCAGTGCACGGCCCCCAATCGCCAAACAGTAAAGATCTCGTTCTACCTTCTGCAGGGAGAATTAACGTTTTCAGGCGCCGACACTCCAGGTAGAGAAAGTGGTTTGTCTGCATGTTAATATAGCATGAGGATTGTGTGCACTTCGGAGATCTAGATTCAGGATGCTGCATGCAGGACGGTAGCCCATCAATAATAATTATTGTTCTTTTTGGGTGTGCAGGGGAGCTCAGGTTAGGCTAGATCTTGGTGATAGCAGCACATGCATGTTAAAATAATGGCAGTCCATGGCAGGTCACATGTTTAGGCTATAATTATACTCTTATTTTTCATACACGTGCACGACTACGGCTAATTGGAGTATGCTACGTACATGTAGAACTGACTGGTAATATTTGTTGCGGCAACATGTTTGAGTACTTTTTGTTTTTATTTCAACACACAGAGAACAAGATAGAGGTCGCATCCAACAATGCTCAGGTGATTGTGAATATCAAACATACTGTAGGACTCTATCGGGTGGTAGTTAACTACATCCATGCAGGGAATGGAAAACCTCCAATCATCACTATTTATAGTACACCTATTGTCATTGTAGTGTTTGGACCAAGTCTAAAAGCTTTGTGAGCACTCACAACTTCAACCTGTCATCCATCGACTTAAATTAATATCGTAGTGAGTCACTTAGTTTTCTCCTTGTTCTGCAGACCATGATGGCACTCACAGTAGTGAGATGCCTTGGTGTCATGAGGGTATCCTCACACAAGGCTCCACACAAATACAACCAGGTGAAGCCCCGGTTGTCTGTCAGATACCAACCAGAGTTGAACCAGGACCTCATAAAGAAGTTGGCGATAGGCATCCTTCCTTTTGCGTGAGTACCATACCACCACGTGTACAAAAACGTGATGGTCCCATTGTCACTTCATCAGCAGTGCAAGAGAGTTCCTCTGGAGATGAGGATGGTTATCTGGGTGATGGGGATAGTAGCAAGGATAGTGGTCAGGATGGAGATGAGGATGGTTGTCTGGGTGATTGGGATAGTAGCAAGGATGGTGATCGGGATGGAGATGAGGATGGTAGCAAGGACAGTGATCAGGATGGAGATGAGGATGGTTGTCTGGGTGATGGGGATAGTAGCAAGGACAGTGATCAGGATGGAGATGAGGATGGTTGTCTGGGTGATGGGGATAGTAGCAAGGACAGTGATCAGGATGGAGATGAGGATGGTTGTCTGGGTGATGGGGATAGTAGCAAGGACAGTGATCAGGATGGTCTGGAAGAGCGTATCCCACCAGACGGGGAGGACCAGCCCTCACCTCCAGGTGACCCGTTCCCATTGAAGAAAGAAGCATCGTTACCACCAAAGCAGCAAGATGACAATCTCTTTCGTCCTCCAATCCCAGAGCAGTCACCAGAGGTGAAGAAACCACTGAGCTCTGAAGTGCTGCAATACAATCTGCAGAAATACCAGAATTTGCCATCATTCCAAGGATCAAGAAAACCAGCGTACCTTGGTGATGAGTTGGATGCGCATGTGCAGGTACTGATTGGCAAGATTATTCCACCAAAAGACCATAATAGTCTTGGTCTTTCAAGCATACCATCACCATCACCGCCTGACCCTACAGATGAGAAGGCTGAGAGACCATCACGTAAGCGAAGGCGCCAGATGCCCAGCTCGCCTCCTAAGAACCGGTCTGAGAGACCATCACGTGAGCAAAAACGCCAGCTACCAAGGTCAGAAAGTGGAAAACCCATAAAGAATCGCAGCACCCAACAGGGGAAAAAAGTGCAGGTCACAAAGAGAAAGAAAAGGAGACACCGACGAAGGAAAGCCGTCAGCCATGGCAACAACCCTGGAAAAGGTAAAGGAAAAGGAAAAACTAGTTGTGCATCCAAATCAACTGGACAATCTCATGTGCAACCTCATACCAGCTGTGGCAATGCGGGTACAGGCCATGTCACAAAGCGAAAAAAACATTCACAACCCAGAGACAGCAGTAGCAGCAGCAGTGCCAGCAAGAAGAGCTCTGAAAGTGAGAACGACAGCAGCGGAAGCAGCAGTGACAGCAAGAGCCGCCAGTCAAGGAGAAGAAGGGCCAGAAAAAGAAGAAATCGGCAAAGCCTTGACAACCCATGTGAACAGAAGGAGAAGAATTCCAATTCTGACTCTTCTGGTGAGTTTGTAACAGCACCAGAAGAAGAAGGTTCCACCAACAAACAAGATGAGTCTCAGGGTCCAAAGGTTGGCTTTGTTGCAGGAAGTGACATGGACCAGCATTTGGAGTCAGGAGACTTGTCTCCTGACCGGAAGTCACTCGACTCATTCGCAAGTGAGGATACCATCTCAAAGCAACCCACTACTCAAATTCAAGATCATCCCAAATCATCTACTCCAGCACAGTTGCACAACACACATCCAACCCAAGGACTGCAACTTGCAGATGTTTCACTAGATTATCATGATACACCATCCCAGCCGGCCTCGACGGAAAATGCAGTCACTCAAGTATCATCCAGTGAAGCAACAACTGAAGTGCTGGTGCCAGAGATGAAGGCTCCCCCACAGCCAGAGGTGACGGTTCCCCCACAGCCAGAGGTGACGGTTCCCCCACAGCCAGAGGTGAAGGCTCCTCCACAGCCAGAGGTGAAGGCTCCTCCACAGCCAGATTCTGTAGCTGAAAACAAGCAGAAAAGCCCCAAAGATTATGAAACTGGAGGAAGCAGCAAAGCAGAATCAACAATTCCAGCCTCACAGTCCAAACCACCAACGGCCAGAAGTGACCTTCCACCAGTGTACAAACCCTTCCATGGGCAAGCTGAGGAGAAGCCCATCATATTTCAGTTACTCCCAACCAGGACCGTGGTGAGCTGATCATGATCCATTGCCAGAATATACTCATGCAATTACCTTATCCACTGTCTTGATTTCTTAGACACTAAGGGTTCGTGAGCTTCGTGCACAGCTTGCAGCATGCAGTGGTATCATGCCCATTCGCATTCATTACGGATGTCGAGCAAGTATGCAAGGTAGGCTTGAGTGATGTTGAGTCTGTTTCTCAGATCATTGACTAGGCAGACCCTTTGGTTTAGCTTGTGTGCTTTACGTACCAAATAGTTATGATTTCTACAGGCATGGGTTGTCTGCCATTTCATCCCAAACCTTTAATACAACAGTAACGTTGATCACACACCCCAAACACTTGACAAGACAGGGCCTGAAGAACTATAGAACCGTGGGCTTATAATGTACTACTATACCATGGCACATGTATCACTGCAGGTAATGTACTACTATACCATGGCACATGTATCACTGCAGGTAGTGTACTACTATACCATGGCACATGTATCACTGCAGGTAGTGTACTACTATACCATGGCACATGTATCACTGCAGGTAGTGTACTACTATACCATGGCACATGTATCACTGCAGGTAGTGTACTACTATACCATGGCACATGTATCACTGCAGGTAATGTACTACTATACCATGGCACATGTATCACTGCAGGTAGTGTACTACTATACCATGGCACATGTATCACTGCAGGTAGTGTACTACTATACCATGGCACATGTATCACTGCAGGTAATGTACTACTATACCATGGCACATGTATCACTGCAGGTAGTGTACTACTATACCATGGCACATGTATCACTGCAGGTAATGTACTACTATACCATGGCACATGTATCACTGCAGGTAGTGTACTACTATACCATGGCACATGTATCACTGCAGGTAGTGTACTACTATACCATGGCACATGTATCACTGCAGGTAGTGTACTACTATACCATGGCACATGTATCACTGCAGGTAATGTACTACTATACCATGGCACATGTATCACTGCAGGTAGTGTACTACTATACCATGGCATGTATCACTGCAGGTAATGTACTACTATACCATGGCACATGTATCACTGCAGGTAGTGTACTACTATACCATGGCACATGTATCACTGCAGGTAATGTACTACTATACCATGGCACATGTATCACTGCAGGTAGTGTACTACTATACCATGGCACATGTATCACTGCAGGTAATGTACTACTATACCATGGCACATGTATCACTGCAGGTAGTGTACTACTATACCATGGCACATGTATCACTGCAGGTAGTGTACTACTATACCATGGCACATGTATCACTGCAGGTAATGTACTACTATACCATGGCACATGTATCACTGCAGGTAATGTACTACTATACCATGGCACATGTATCACTGCAGGTAGTGTACTACTATACCATGGCACATGTATCACTGCAGGTAGTGTACTACTATACCATGGCACATGTATCACTGCAGGTAATGTACTACTATACCATGGCACATGTATCACTGCAGGTAGTGTACTACTATACCATGGCACATGTATCACTGCAGGTAATGTACTACTATACCATGGCACATGTATCACTGCAGGTAATGTACTACTATACCATGGCACATGTATCACTGCAGGTAATGTACTACTATACCATGGCGTGTATCACTGCAGGTTTTCCAGTTGAAGAGCTTCTGGAGGTGTGTGCAGTAGGTGACCTCGCACTGCTGTTGAATGCTGTGAAGATATTGGGAGCAATGCTGTTCTGCAAGCTGGCATTCATTCAGTGTGGTCTGCCATTTGCAAGTGGTGAGTGCATACAAGATGCCATGGCTTTGTGGGTGCATGTGACTGTGGACAATATCTAGCCTGACAAGCTGAGGGAAATGTGGAGATTGAGATGTGCTTGGTTCATCGAGTAATTTATGGCAGGTCATTCATAAGCCTCCCTCCACCCTCCACCCTCCACCCTCCACCCTCCACCACCCTCCATAATATATCCTCGACCCTCCACCCACCACCCACCACCTCCACCTTCCATGCACGCTCGACCATCCTCCACCCTCCACCACCAACCATCCTCCACCCTCCATCCTCCACCCACCACCCTCCACCCTCCACCATCACCCTTCTACCTCCAACATCTACCCACCACCCTCCAACCTCCATCCAAACTTTCATCATGACAATAAGCATTATCACTGATATGGCTGTGTTGATTCTAGTACTTATATAATACAATAATTACTGTTCCAGTTCTCCCTGCTGTGCTGGTTGACGGTTGGGAAGAGCACGAATGGACCCTTGTTGTTGACATGGATGTGACTGCTAGAGATGCTGAGACTTTCAGGACCTTTGTAAGGTTTTCTGTGTTGCTAGACTTTGAATAGCATCACTTTATTATGGCATGGAACTTATACATAGGTGATGGAGATTGTCCGGCTGATATCCAACCTGCTGGAGAAATGGCAGACATTCCACTCAACAGAGGTCAGCAATTTAGACAAGAACATAGAATATAAAGCCGTCCGGATCCATGTCCAAGATGGTGCACAGTGCATTTCATACTACCAATTAAGGCTAATTCACGAGCTCAGTAGCTACAGTGCGAGGAAAAAGCGTACCACCACACATATGTAGCTAGCTGGAATGGCTGTTGTGCAGACGACACACTAAACAGGCACCTTCATTCTTCATGCCATTCCGAGGCCTGGTTGCCCACACACAATTAGGGTATCTTGTGTGACCTCTCTACGCTAACATATAGCTACACACAAGACCAAAGTTGGGTGGCCATGGCCTGGAGTCAAGGCTATATTGCTGTGATGTAAATGACAAGCAATTATGGATGGGGTGTATAAATGGTGTTTGCTTAGGGTAGCAACATGTTGTGGGCGCTGATTGTGAATCACACAACTGAGTTACTAAGGTGTATGTGCTTCTGATTCTTTTGTGCAGAAACATCCGCCTCAGTTAATCTCACTGCTCAAGTGTTTGTGCAGCACAATTGAAGAGACACTTCTCAGTGACTGTGATGAGCCAGGAACAGAAGCCTCGCGCCTTCTGAACTATTTAGTGTTTGAACTGCTGACCCCCTTTTTTGAACATTAATTAGGACTCCGTATTTAGTTATAAGCTGCTGATCCCCTGTAGGTTGCAGGAACTTCATCCGCACCAGTCTACGAACCCCATTTGTGTTCATAGTAAGACCAGTTTGCACTTTCTATGCATATGTACCAAATGATCTATAGCATGTGGTGGTAGCTATTTTGAAGCAGTTGCTTATTACCTGATTATTCGCTTGGGGGAGGGAAACTTGATCAGGACGTCTTGGAAGCTTTGGGTTTTGGTGTTGGGCTTTTGTCTCATTCGCAGAACTCTGATACTACTGTTTTGAGGCCATAAGTAGCTATGTAATTGGCATGGCCAAGCACACACGGAGAGCCCATAATACGAGCTAGGAAGAGCTGCTTCCTGTGTATTAGCCACTCTGCTTAAGCCATGTTTCATTGTCAACGCAAACCAGAAAACAGGGTAGCCTGGGAACAATTAAGGTTGCCAGAGCTGGACCCTCTGAATGGCTTATAGCGGATCATACTCTAGCCTAATTGTATATACACGGCCTGGGAATGATGCTAATCACACCAGCAATGTACATGTTCCAAAATGCTGATGACCCGAAGTGGTCTGACCACTCCGTACTAGTCGCTCTCTGACCCAGTCCCAGACTGGTACACTGTGTACCCTGGCACTGCACTCTGGCACTCACTGCTCAGTGTGATCAGAGTGCAAATCTATCTCACACTGAGCAGCGCATGTACAATATAATATATTGTACGTGTGCTGCTGTGAGATAGATTAGATTTGCTATATTATAGCACAGACCTAAGATAGATATAGACACATTCACTGTACAACAGCTACAGCACAAGGGGGCCGGGGGGCCCTAGCCAGACAAATCCGACTGACCCAGAACCTGCATGAAAACCTCATACAACATACTATCAAATGGAGATGCATGGGTTCAACTGAACACATCATACTCATAGCCTCGAATTAGTAGTGAAAGCTGTGGAGGCCTGGCTTTACCTATATATATAATTATAGTTTCCAAGCTAATTTCCGGAACGATAGGACGATGCGGCATGGAGCGGTCGCGCAGGCGCGCGCCGGGCCTGCAGAAATTGAGGAGTCGAGTGGGGCTAGGCTGCGCTGTGCGCCACTAGTTACGCAATGCGGAGAAGTGCATGCTCCGGACATTATTAACTATAGTACATTAACTATTATTAACTATAGTATTATTAACTATTAACTATAGATTAAAAACAATACAGTAAAGGATAAAGGGTTACAAAAAACAAAAGTAAAGGATAAAGGGTTGCAAAGAACAAAAGGGCATAAAAACAATTCAAACAGTTTGGGCATTACAAAATAGAATCTGATGTTCCTGGACAGCATGTCTGAAAGCTCCCTTAGATCGAATCTTCTTAAAGGCATTGGGAAGTTTGTTCCAAAGGTACGCACCACTAAACTCAAACGAGTTTCTGTAGAAGCTCGTATGGGGGCATTGTAATTGCAAGTTGTCAGCACCCCTGGTTTCCCTAAATTCTGCATTAGCCTATCTAACTTTACCTTCGTATCTCAGAACCAGTAAGCAAATTAAGAGCGAGTGCACATGCCTTGAGAATAGAAACAGGACGTTACACAATGCCCTCACCAATACCCACGGACCAAAGAAAATGCTGGGTCTGCAACAACACAGAAATCGAAGATGAACCACACTTCATGTTCTCTTGTAAACTGTATGAGGAATTACCGGAATGCTCATCACTATTAAAATATTGTTGTACACTGAATCACTCTTTTCTCCATCTTAGTATTTTAGACAAGTTTTTTTATTTGTGTGGTCAGTGAGCGATAAGAAGTTAGGTTCGTTTATATACAAGACTTTCAAGCATAGGTCTAGATCTGCTCAATTACAAGGTTAAACTGGAGCCCACCCCCATCTCATCACATTCATGTACACACTTATGCACTAGTTGCTGTGACTAATGGGCCTTCTGGGGTCAGTGTACAATTGGTTCAATGCGATTTCAACTTGGCTACTAAATGAAAATAGCATTCCAGCCATGTTATTTCATTGTGTGACCAAAATGAAAATTGAAAATTGAATCCATTTTCAATTTTTAATATTCAAACTAGCGTGAGGTTAGTATGCAGGAAAATGGCCTAGAATTTGATAATTGAATGCAGCTTCAAACTTGCATGAGAATAGTGAGTATAAGAAATGGCCTAATATTGTACTATCAAAATTGAATTTGAAAATTGAATCCAGCTTCAATTTTCTTGAGTGCCATTTGATTCATTCATCATGATACCATAAATTATGCAGGGCTGTGATGTCACCGTTACCATGGAAATGCTTCATTATTCATTATAATGTAATCAGTTGATTACTTTTAGTTCAAGGATAGCTTAGCCTCGTTCCCAGGCACGTGCACTCAGTAATTGACCCAATTATCAAGCGCCTGGGAATGAGGCTGAGGATAGTTATGACAGGTCAGTGAACATTGTGGCCAATTAATCAATTTGCACTATTTCAGTGTATATCTTGCTTTTCAGTATTTTACAAAAACTGAATTTGCACAATAAGCATTTCAATTTAAATTTTCCATTTTTAAAAATTGAATTTGCACAATCAGCATATTCGATTTTCAATTTTCCATTTTTAAATTGGTCAATTCAATGTGTTCCAATTTTCACATTTCAATTTGGATTCAATTTTCAATTTTCGTTTTGGTCACACAATGAAATAACATGGCTGGAATGCTATTTTCATTTAGTAGCCAAGTTGAAATCGCATTGAACCAATTGTACACGGTGCGTGTATATTTCGTCCAAAGCACATTATTGCGCAACACATATCAAATATACTACTCAGCGGACTTTTACTGCAACTTGTACAGATTAAATATCAAATAATGCCTCAATATTCAATTTTCAATCCGTATATTGACTCTGGGATGGGAAGAATAATTGTAGGCCAGGATTTGGACTTGTCTGGGTTATGCAGAGATTGATGTTTGACGGTTGAAAAAGCTACGTTATTCAAAACTCAATTTTAACAATTTTTAGGTTTTTTTATCGCATCTTCAGTTGCCATGCAGTGTCACTGTATATTGGATAATGGAAATAGGATTATGCTTCAGCAACCAATTTCCAATACTCAATTTCCAGAATGGAGAGGGAGTGGTCTGACGGTACCGGAAGGGGAGGGACTGCTCTACACTGCAGCCAGCTATCGGACATGCCGTACCTGGCAATTAATTAACACGAGGGGGTGTGGTGAGCTACACCCCCATCCATGCATGGCCATATCTTATGACTATCCTACCCTGCATGCCAATATATTGGCAAGAAATATTGAAATCAGTACATTCCATTTACATGCATCAGGAAGAAATATTGGATCAATAATAAACAGTAACTGTTGGTAATGAGTAAGGTGTTAGTAAAGCTGAAGAGATATGAATAATTACAGTTGGTGTCTGATTGCAGTCGATCAGCTGAAGATTAGGAGTCAACAATAATCGGCATCTGCAGTACAAATCAAGTGTGATAAGTGAAAACTGGTCCCAGATCCATGGAAGTTTCGAGTGAAACCAACCCTGATGGCGACTTCACTGACCACTTTCTGCCTCTTCTGGCCGGTTAAGAAGAGGGTGGACTACTTGAATAAGATCGTCCATACCTCGAATCTAATCTAATGATATTCATAGACCCCACCCAGGGCCTCAAGAAAACCTGCAAATTGGTGGTGTAAGGTGTGCCATCAGTCAGATCTGGCTCAAGTTTAGGGAAATGCTGGGCGAAAATGTGGCTGACATCCACCTTTGACCTCCGATTGCTGGGCTTGTGGGGTCATGAATATCATTAACGGTATTGCCAGAGGGGTCTCTCCATGTGTGCGGGCCCCACCAAGTTTGGCCGCTGAGGAGCGAATGCTGTGGGAGAGGAGTACCTACGAAAGTGGTGTGCGCTTAATGCATGAAAATGTGTTGTCTTGGTGGGAAGAATTCGGTGGTTAAAGGGTTAATTAATTGCCAGGTACGGCATGTCCGATCTGGCTGCAGTGTAGAGCAGTCCCTCCCCTTCCAGTACCGTCAGACCACTCCCTCTCCATTCTGGAAATTGAGTATTGGAAATTGGTTGCTGATGCATAATCCTATTTCCATTATCCAATATACAGTGACACTGCATGGCAACTGAAGATGCGATACAAAAAACTAAAAATTGTTAAAATTGAGTTTTGAATAACAAATAACGGTAGCTTTTTCGGTACCGTCAAACATCAATCTCTGCATAACCAGACAAGTCCAAATCCTGGCCTACAATGATTCTTCCCCTCCCAGAGTCAATGTACGGATTGAAAATTGAATATTGAGGCATTAATTGATATTTAATCTGTACAAGTTGCAGTAAAAGTCCTCTGAGTAGTATATTTGATATCTGTTGCGCAATAATGTGCTTTGGACGAAATATACACGCACCGTACACTGACCCTTCTGGCCTTTACTGTCAATAAAATTATAAATTATTTAAAAATTGAAAATTATTTATGGCTTCAAGGTCTGTGTACTGTTGGTCCACCCATTCTCCCTATTCATGGAGTGACCAGAAAATGCGGAAAACATGGGTGCGTGTATATTTCGTCCAAAGCACATTATTGCGCAACAGATATCAAATATACTACCCAGCGGACTTTTACTGCAACTTGTACAGATTAAATATCAATTAATGCCTCAATATTCAATTTTCAATCCGTATATTGACTCTGGGAGGGGAAGAATTATTGTAGGCCAGGATTTGGACTTGTCTGGGTTATGCAGAGATTGATGTTTGACGGTTGAAAAAGCTACCGTTATTCAAAACTCAATTTAACAATTTTTAGTTTTTTTTATCGCATCTTCAGTTGCCATGCAGTGTCACTGTATATTGGATAATGGAAATAGGATTATGCATCAGCAACCAATTTCCAATACTCAATTTCCAGAATGGAGAGGGAGTGGTCTTGTCAGGTTACTGACGGTACCGGAAGGGGAGGGACTGCTCTACACTGCAGCCAGATCGGACAATCACCTGGCAATTAATTAACACGAGGGGGTGTGGTGAGCTACACACCCATCCGGTATCCATGCATTATGGCCATATCTTATGACTATCCTACCCTGCATACCAATGTATGGATATATATGGATGGGTGTGTAGCTCACCACACCCCCTCGTGTTAATTAATTGCCAGGTACGGCATGTCCGATCTGGCTGCAGTGTAGAGCAGTCCCTCCCCTTCCGGTACCGTCAGTAACCTGACAAGACCACTCCCTCTCCATTCTGGAAATTGAGTATTGGAAATTGGTTGCTGATGCATAATCCTATTTCCATTATCCAATATACAGTGACACTGCATGGCAACTGAAGATGCGATAAAAAAAACTAAAAATTGTTAAAATTGAGTTTTGAATAACGGTAGCTTTTTCAACCGTCAAACATCAATCTCTGCATAACCCAGACAAGTCCAAATCCTGGCCTACAATAATTCTTCCCCTCCCAGAGTCAATATACGGATTGAAAATTGAATATTGAGGCATTAATTGATATTTAATCTGTACAAGTTGCAGTAAAAGTCCGCTGGGTAGTATATTTGATATCTGTTGCGCAATAATGTGCTTTGGACGTAATATACACGCACCAACATGTCCGTGCATTCGTCATTTGTTTACCACTTAGTGCATTGGAAGATGAAAATTGAAAATTGAAGTGCAATTGCCATTTTTCATATTCCATACTTCAATCATCTGTGTAGCAAACATGGCAGCAGAAAAATGGAAAAATGAGCTGCAAAGTGGCCTGTGTACTGTTGGTCCATCCATTTTTCATACGTCCACCCAGCAAACGAAAACAGGTCGTGGGCCAGGATTTCATATTCCTTACTCCCAGAGTGACCAGATAATCCAGAAAAATGTGTCAGTGCATTCTTCATTCGTTTACCTGTTAAGCACACTGGAAGAGGAAAAATGAAAATTGAAGTGCAATTTATGTCTTTAATGATTAAAATATGCAGCTAATTATAATCAGCTACTTGTTACTGGGTTGATAAATTGAATAGGAGCTCCATCAAAACCTCACCACAAGTTCACTTAATTGATATTAGCCTTGAACGGAGGCCCACATGCTAGGTTACCATAATCTCTGTTGGTCCAAACCATTTGCTTATATTCAGCACGATGATTCCGTTTTACCAAAGTCGGATGCATGGTCCACTAGTGACGGCTGTACCTGTTTCAACGTCTTCATCACTTTGTACTTCCCCTACATGTACAGTTAGGTCAAATATGGTAGTTGTGCACATGCACCTTGTAGTACCGGGTATCTTGTAATTATTTCCGTTTTGTGGTTAATTAAGTACAGGACTCGTAAAGGATACACTTTCTACTGATGCCAACACGAATCAGCTCAATGTTAATGCTGCTAGCTATTCACATACCTAACTCAGGCTAATGAACAGCATGGTGCTAATGTAATGAATATGTAATATATGATGTCATCTAAAGAGTGTTCCATGGCCTCATGCAGTATGGGTACTGGAAATGGGAAAGATAACATGGCAATAATTATTTGCGAGGGGTGGAGTTTGATGGAGCTCCTACTCAATTTGTCATCTTAGCTAATTGTAATGAATTGCTGCATGAAAGACAAAAATAGCAACTTTTGCAGCTCATTTTCTCATTTTTCTGCTACCATGTTTGCTACACAGATGAGTGAAGCATGGAATATGAAAAATGGCAATTGCACTTCTATTTTCAATTTTCATCTTCCAGTGCGCTAAATGGTAAACAAATTACAACTGCACGGACAGGTTTTCCGCATTTTCTGGTCATTCCGGGAGTAGGGAGAATGGGTGGACCAACAGTACACAGAATTTCACTTCAATTTTCATTTTTCCTCTTCCAGTGTGCTAACAGGTAAACGAATGAAGAATGCACCGACATGTTTTTCTGGATTATCTGGTCACTCTGGGAGTAAGGAATATGAAATCCTGGCCCACGACCTGTTTTCGTTTGCTGGGTGGACATGTGAAAAATGAATGGACCAACAGTACACAGACCCTTCAAAACCGTACCGTGCGATTAGCACGTCGTCGCTTGCGCTCAAGAGCGCAAGATGACATCATTGTTTTTCCTCTTGCGTCGCTAGCGCGCTATGTACACAGCGTGGGCTTGTGGTTTCTAGTGCTTGTTGCAAGCTTGATGCAAACAGCTAGCTATTATTAAGCTCGAGTCATGGAGTTGAAGTTAAAGTTAAAGTTCAAATTCAAATCCACTGCCACAGGTTAGCTCACGTTCCAAGTATGGCGTGCTGTTTGTGTCGGATTATAAGGCATCTTTATGAACCACATGATCTATATAGACTGACGTTTGCTAAACATCGAACGGCATTTACTAAACATCGATCGACATTTACTAAACATCGGTCTGTGTGCTAAACATCGATCGACATTTACTAAATATTGGTAGACATTTGCTAGCCTCGTTCCCAGCCCTCACGATGAGGATCGATCCGATTCGATCGACCTAAACATCGATCGACATTAATTTTGCTAAACATCGATCGGCATCCGAGTTTTGACACAAACGGCACGTCAAAACACGGATGTCAATCGCAAATGTCGATCCGCGTGCCGTTTGTGTCAAAACTCGGGATGTCGATCGATGTTTAGCAAAATTAATGTCGATCGCAAATGTCGATCGATGTTTAGCATGTTTTTCTACGGCAAGTGGGTAATCTGTACTGTGGTCACACTTGTTGTGTGTGTAATGCGTTACTGTACTTTTACTAACGTTTCGTTACTGCACTTTTCGTAGTTTATTACTGTACTTTTAGCAAGACTTGCAATTTTGAAGTGAAATCTGTTAAACCGCAAATCCGTTTAATAACCGGAAGTCGTCTGCTTCCAAATCACGCAGCTGCTCTACTGTCGATTTCCGTTGCGTTTTTGCCCGTTTCACGTTGGCAGAAGGGACTACAAGCTGCGAGCCAGGTTGACGTTCGGCCTATGACGAAGACCTCCGATGGCGCGGCGTGGTGTATACCAGCGTTTCGAGAAAATAGCTGCCAATAGCCCGAAGTTGTAGCTAGCTAGCTAGCTACACGTTGTGCGTGCGGAGCGTGGTTGGTGGCTCCATGGATACAGGACTCGGCTCCGTCTCCTCCCCGGCCCTCTCTGGTAATTCCACAGTGTAGTTGTCAGACTAGCACAGTCGTAGGTCCAAAGTTACCGCAAAAATAGCGCTTCTGGCTACCGTGAAATGTTATTCATAGCGAGTTTTAGGCGGGAAACCGCAGCCGCCTAGGCCACATCAAAGTAAAACGCTTTTCACTCGTCGCTCAACGCTCTGCGCTCAGTTGTTGCAAGGTTTAGTAAAAGTACAGTATAGCTAAAACGTGCAACAACTGAGCGCAGCTATGAATAACATTGTATTGTATAAATGTTCTTATGCATGCAGGTTGCTACCTGCATGTGTACAATAATTACTAAATGCAACGAGAATAAAAGGGGCATTTCACGGTAGCCAGAAGCGCTAGTTTTTGCGGCAATTTTGGACCTACGACTATGGCACTGTGCTAGTCTGACAACTACACTGTGAATTACCAGAGACGGCCGGAGAGGAGACGGAGCCACCTGTATCCATGGAGCCACCAACCATGCTCCGCATGCACAACGTGTAGCTAGCTAGCTAGCTACAACTTCGGGCTATTCGCAGCTATTTTCTCGAAACTCAGAAGCGCTGGTATACACCATGCCATCGGAGGTTTTCGTCATAGGCCGAACGTCAACCTGGCTCGCAGCTTGTAGTCCTTTCTGCCATCGTGAAACGGGCAAAAACGCAACGGAAATCGACTGTAGAGCAGCTACGTGATTTGGAAGCAGACGACTTCCGGTTATTAAACGGATTTGCGGTTTAAACGGATTTCACTTCAAAATTTGCTCTAAAAGTACAGTATAATTTTATTCACGAACCAGCAAGCGGGCCAACACTAGTCTCGTTCCCAGACCCTCATAGAGGGTCTGGGCACGAGACTAGGCCAACACCTACTTAGACTATATACAGGAGGAAGGTAGCCTCGTTCCCAGTCCCACGCCCAGCTTTTCGTCGCTTGCAGTACCTGCTTTACCGTACTGCAAGCGACGAAAAGCTGGGCGTGGGACTGGGTATGAGGCTAGGAGGAAGGCGGGCTCTTGTTACGTAAAGAGGTTCCAAATAAGGGCACAGTTAGGTTGCTGCTGTTTGACTGAACACGTTCTGTTGCTATAATGCTAAGTTGGACACTCCTTCTCATTAGGGGCTCCAGATTCTGACTTGTGTCAGTCTACATTAGTGTAGATCACGTGGTTTCATAACGATGCTTCAAAATCCGAGTTTGACACAAACGGCACGCCATAATCAAGGAGCCCATGTCTGGAAATCTGTCTAGGTGAAACAGTGAAACCTGCCTTAGCGGTCACCTGAATAAGGCGGTCAGCTAATTGGGAAAGTCCCGAAATTTGAGCCGATAGTCTCCATACTTTACTGTTCTTCTATACCGGTCACCTGCGTAATGTCACGTTGTTCCACCCCAAGCACGCTATAACACGCTATAGTACAATACACATGGAATATGTCTATTAATAGACACAAAGGTCATGAGGTTCTCTGTATACTATCCATAGTGTAGTTCGTATATCTCATCCGCTACACTGCCAATAACGGCCACCGAGTGCGTCCATGTATTGCGTCAAGAGCGCATAAGTAGATCGCCCGCCCGGAGTAAGAGCGTGTAACTTCCGGGAAATTCAAACCGGGCAAAATACATGAGTTGTACTAAAAATAGAATTCCACCACTGTCTAACTCGGACCACAATGGAATACAACTGGAACTTGTAAGCCCTACAATGCCAGCTCGTAGATCTCAAAAAGCGAGAACAATCTGGAAGTACGGACAAGCTGACTTCGAAAAGGCAAGGCACATGATCGAGTCTACAGACTGGGATGCTCTTCTTACTGGAGACGTCAACACAGCTCTGACAAATTGGCAAGGGCAATTCCTAGATATCATGGAACAATGTATACCGAAATGTGCTTTGCCCAGACGGAGAAATTTGCCCTGGCTGTCGAAGAAGATCACCAAAGCAATCCGGAAGCGAAACCACCTGTTTAAGAGAGCCAAGCGGTCAGGAAATTCTGACATGAACAGAAAATACAGGAATAGAGTGACTACCATGCTTAGAAATGCCAAACGTGCACTCATGCAGAGTCTCAGGCCATATGACAAGAAGAAGTTCTGGAAGGGGGTCAAATTTCTGACAAAGAAAACTTCATCCATACCCGAACTTTCTTGTGACGGGTCAATAGCTTCTAGTGGTACTGAAAAAGCTAGTATGCTGAACACGTTCTTTGGAAAATGTTTTAACCACTCCCAACCTCCCCTAGACTTCTCAATCGTGGACGAGTTAGCTACATCCAATGGTTGAGTGCCCTGAAGATTTCTTATGCACAGTCGAAGAGGTGGAGTGGCTCTTAAACAGGCTTGACACAACCAAGGCTAATGGTCCAGACGGAATTTCGGCCAGGATGTTGAAAACAGTTGCCTCTAGTATAGCTCCATCAGTAACGACTCTCTTCAACAAGTCTATCAATTCGGCTTGCTTTCCATCTGCATGGAAACTAGCAAATGTTGTCCCGGTTCCCAAATCGAACAACCATGCAAACCCTTCCAATTACCGACCAATTTCGTTGTTGTCAACCTCGAGTAAGGTTCTAGAACACCACATACACTATGTGCTATCAGCACCATGACCTGTCCTCATACTATCCCATCTCAAATGCCCAATGGGGCTTCCAGTCACGTAAATCTACAGTTGCAGCACTCTTGACTTCAACCTATGAATGGTTCCAACAACTGGAAGCAGGGGCAGAGGTGTGTGCTGTTTTTTTTGACTTGAGAAAAGCCTTTGACTCCGTCCCCCATAGAGCACTTCTTGAGAAACTTGAACGGCTGGATATTAACCCTGTCTTAGTGAGATGGATCTGCAGTTATTTGATGGGTAGGAGGCAGAAAGTCATAGTGGACGGCGAGACATCTGAATCCATAAGTGTTGTCTCAGGTGTGCCCCAGGGTTCAGTGTTGGGTCCCCTTTTGTTCCTGATATACATAGACGATGTCACAGATTCTGCCCTATCTCCTGACTCTAAGATATCACTATATGCAGACGATATGCTGCTTTTCAAGACCATCACCTCAACTGGTGACTATGTGGAGTTGCAGAAAGACGTTGACACCTTGAACAATTGGGTGACTACAAACCATCTCTCTTTCAACACCTCGAAATGTAAATACATGCTCAGCTCCAGGAAGAAATATCCATCTCATCTTCCTACCCTGGTGATTGGTTCCTCGACACTAGAGAGAGTCTACTCCTATAGCTAAGTACCTGGGCCTACGCCTCACATCCACTCTATGCTGGTCAGACCACATTAACGACATCTGCATTAAAGCCAAGAAGCTGATTGGTATGCTATACAGACGATTCTATAAGAACATGGATTCACAAAGTCTGTTCCAACTGTACCTTACTTTGGTGAGGCCTCATACCGAATATGCTAGCCAAGTCTGGAACCCTTACTTGCAAAGAGACATCCAACAACTGGAACGAGTGCAGAAGTTTGCACTACGAATGTGCTCAAAGCGGTGGGACTTAGGATATGAGGAATTTCTCAACCTTTTCAACATCCCTAACCTTGAGGATCGTAGGAAGAACCTAAATCTGTGTACAATGTATAAAATAGTTCATGACCATGTATATTTTCCTTACGGTGTGTTTGTACCCAGAGCCACTACACTAAGATCTGCATCTAAGTTAGTCTTTCATCAACCATTTGCTCGCACTAGTTTGTTTTTACATTCATTTGTCCCTCACACTTGTGCTTTATGGAATAAACTACCTGGCAATATTACGCATGCATGTACTCCGTCAGCATTTAAGTTTTCTCTTACTAATTGTTTGTATCGCAATAGTTAACTATCTTTTCGTTGGGTATACTTAAGTTAGCCTGTGGCTACTGTATGTCCTTTGCAATGTCTATATATTGCATAAATTTTCATATAAAAAAAAATTAAAAAATAGCTATATACAGCATGTCTAAACACTCTTGTAATGATTCTTTCCGCCACGTGATAATTGACTAGAGCGGCGACACTGTGGTCATTATTCTGTGTTGTTGTGCACAGCTGTGTAGTTCTGAGCCAAGTGACTGCAGGAAGCGACAGCGACAGCTACCAGAGAACGCTCTGCTCTACGGCTGTGCTGAAGGCTAACCTAGTTAGCCTCGTACCCAGGCTGTACGTAGTCTCGTTCCCAGACCGTTTATCCAGCGCGTGTATCGCTTACAGTATAACGCGCGGAAATACGGTCTGGTAGGTACAGGTATCTTTAGAACAAGTAATTTCATGACGTATACTAATATTGATGCCGGAAGTACAGAATCGCCAGCATGCAATAACAAGGTGTTGTCAAAACTTCTGGATTTCAGCATGTTTAAAATACTGCCAGCGCTACTCTCCAAGTTCAACAGCATCTCTATGCTCTGGAAGCACGCCTTGAACACGCGGTCAGAAGGTAGAATCTCTCCTTTGCTGCCTCCAACACTGACACAGCTCGCAGATCCCAGCATCCACAGATGGTGAAGTGCCCAGATGCCTTCCTTCCCCGCGCGCGATACTAAAAGCGATCCGTGCTGGGGTTGGTTGGGTCTGGGACCGAGACTAGGCTGTACGAGGCTATAACCTAGTCTATACTCGAACACAGTCACAACAACGGTTATTAATTGTGTGGATGTGCTTACCTGAGGCTGGAGGTGGAGGACGTCGACATCTGATGATCAGCAACGATTGCCATGGTGGGTTATAGGTTCAAATAAGCTCAGCCGGAGCCAAATTGCTAGCCACTTAGATCTTCGCACTTCGCTAACACGTTCACAATTACCGCTGTACGGCTAGGCTTCAGGTGCAACCGGATGTTCTATTTTTAGTACAACTGCCTGCACCACGGGCGCCTATTATTGAAGCATAGATAATAAATTAGTTTATTATCTATGATTGAAGTTACACGCTCTTACTCCGGGCAGGCGATCTACTTATGCACTCTTGATTGCGTATGTGTGCGCGTGCGTTTAACATTATAGAAAGTGCCAAACTGAACGGGCTGCTGGAATACGGAATAGCGGAATAACTTTATATTGACCGGAAATGAAATTTTGAAAATATGCTTTGTTCTTTGCCGACACGACACGTGTACTATAGTATCGTGCATGCATGATCGAGGGATCCGGGAGCTGCGCTGCGAGATCGAGCCACTGCTAGCTGTATCTGGACTTACAGAGGAGCTGCGAATACCGTGTAAGCCGTGTGGGAGACGCCGAGATGGTTGCCCTATAAAAGTTGAGGTTTGAGAAGTGCCGTGCCTGAGCAGGCTCAGCAAAGTAATAATGTGCAATGCTACAAAGGTTTGACTCTGCCATCCTGGAAAGCCAGGCTTTCAATATAGATCGAAGGATCTTTGTCTGTCCTCGCGACATCGGCGCACATGCTGTGGAAGCAAATTACTGCCAAGACGCGACGAATAACCTCGTCACTGCGTCGTCAGCCCATGGGTAGTGAGAGCTTTAGGAGGTCACTTTTTTAGTGCAGTCTCCATCTCACGGCTTACCCAGTATTCGCAGCTCCTCTGTAAGTCCAGATACAGCTAGCAGTGGCTCGATCTCGCAGCGCAGCTCCCGGATCCCTCGATCATGCATGCATGATACTAGTACACGTGCCGTGTCGGCAAAGAACAAAGCATATTTTGAAAATTTCATTTCCGGTCAATAAAAAGTTATTCCATTATTCCGTTATTCCGCTATTCCGTATTCCGCGTTTTACAGCAGCCCAAACTGAACATACAAAAATGATCAACAATCAAGTAGCTATTTTACAATACAGTCCTTTTTCATGGAACTGAAGTTGCTCAGATATATCACAAGAACCTTTGTAATGAGGTCAAACTTCACATGACCGCTTTAGAGAGGTCATCTGTATTGTAGCCACCTGTCTAATGAGGCCAAATTTGGCCCCCAGGTGACCCCATTAGACAGGTTCCACTGTACCATGAATGTAATAACAGCTTATGCAATTGGCCTTGCGGGCCTCAAGGGTCTGATCTGGCCTATACTACGTATGTACTCAACCCCCCCCTCCCCCCCCCCCCCCCCCCCCCCCCCCCCCCCCCCCCCCCCATTTCCAATATTGTACATTTTGCAGGCACTGCTAATGGGACGTCTGCCCAGCTACAAAAGCAAAGGTATGTGTATCATATTATAAGAGGGAGTATGTAGTCCATGCCACTGAGGCATCGGAATATGCTCAATAAGACCTCGGGCAAGTCCAATAAACCCAAGGAACAGGCATGATCTAACTGGTTTGTATGAAGTTGTATCTTGGGCATCTTGGGCATTTGACAAACACACTAGTCCCGGTGCTCTGAAGTTTCTCGGTCGCAAGGAGTTGGCGTTTAGTGACATTGACAACACCTGCACTCTCAGAGAGTTGGGACAAACATCCGGCATATGGTAGCACTCCCAAGAACTTGCAGTGTGCTATTCTCCACTACGCTGGTAAGTGTGTGGCTACCATGCTTTTGCCTATTCTACAAGATACTAGTCAAATGCAGGACATTGGAGGGCGAGCCTGAGCGAAGTGCATGTGTGTGCAGGACTTACAAGGAGCAGTTACATTCAAATGACTGTCATCAGAATGTGACTGGGCAATGAGCATAGTAGGCCACAATTATAACACTAAACACTCGTGCACATCACAGCAATTGTGAGTCAGGTTAGCGCTAGCTGAAGCAGTCTAGCAGGTGCGCCACCGGCCACGGCCATAGCTGTCTCCGTCTTTGCTGTCGCCACCAAGATTTAGGTAAGTGCAAGATCCAAGCAGACATACACACGCACTATGCAATGAAGTCACACTAGTGTGGGGCCCCATTAACATAATTATTGCACCAGGCAATTATTTCACCGCGGATGCGATTTTGCGTGGGCTCTTTGCCATAATTTATACCGTATAGTTAATGTGTGTTGAAAATCTTTCGTGTGACAATTATTCATGTTGAAAAATTTTCGCGGTGATTGAAGCGATTTTAAAAAAATGACTCTGACCTTGCTGTACTTGCCATTCTTTCACTAATTATAACATGCTGACCCAAGCTGCTGTGGACCCACTATGGCCGTGACAAATGTAAGTACTTGCCTATTCTGGTCCGCTCCTTTGCACCGTGTGCTAAATGTGCTGCTCCCGCATCTTGAACCTCTCCATTCACTTGAGTGATACTTTGAGAAGGTATTTCCGTCTTGAATCAGGCTGGAAGTCCATCGTTGAGCAGAGAAACAGCTACAGGGCCATGAATTGTAAATGCATGCATGCATGTACACGTGTTCGTTACCATAATTTAGCCGCTTTTCTCAGTATTTGTAAATTATTTCGCTTGATACATTTTCGCGTTTAGTGGCATTCGCGAAAATATTTTAACAACGAAAATTTCCCGATATACGGTACTACCTATAATATTCTCACAAAATAGTGCCGCCATTCACAGCTAGTACAGTTAATCATGTACCCACGTGATCACACAATTACAATCACAAATGATAATATATTACAGTCTCCTCCCCACTGAGATAAAGAGTAGGGGGTTCCAGTCAGAGATGTTCAATAAGTCTCCTAAGCGCCTTGGACGTGCGAGCTGATCTGCGAATACTTTGGCTTGATTGTACACTGCATGCCAGCCGCTTCTGCTTGCCCCTGGTTATGTGGTGCTAGTGACTCCTGAACCGATGGCCCTTCCACAATCTGAGGATTGTCTTGAGGCCGAGGGCCTACTTGAGGCCGTGTCAGAGGCCCTGCTGGAGGTGGTGTCTGTGTCCCTGCTTGAGGTGGCGGTAACAACTCCTATTGCTGTGCTGGAAGATTTAATTACTTCTTCAGGTACAAAGTGAGCCCCTTGCAAGGATGTGCATTTCCCAAAGAGTCCAAATATTGAGCCATCACAACTTAGCATTTCCCAAAGAGTCCAAATATTGAGCCATCACAACTTAGATCTAAGTTGTGATGGCTCAATATTTGGACTCTTTGGGAAATGCACATCCTTGTCAGGAACCCTCTGTGGTACCCTCCGCAGCATGTGGTCAACATGTACCTTTCGCTGGTCCCCGCCCAGATCAACAATATAGCTCACAGCACCAATCACCACCCCTTGAATCCATTTCTGTGATGTGGTCGGCCGGTGATCTCGCACCCACACTGTGTCACCTCCTGTGAAGTACCGTGGAGATTTAATTCCTTCCTGTGGCTGTAATCCCCCCTTCAGATGCTCAGACATGCTTGGGATTACCATAGAGAGGTGTGTCCGAGGAATGCGACCGAAGATCACTTCAGCTGGTGTCCTGTTTGTGGAGCTGTGTGGACATTCCTGTATGTCCTCAAGAAATCTGAGAGTGCACGATTAATGCTGGTGCCCTTTCCTCACTTCTTCAACCATTGCTTCACAGCCCATTTGTTGCAGGATGAAAGGGCGGTGACTTGTGGTGGACAATGTTGTGTGACTGAAGGAATGACCCGAATTCCTCGGGAGTGAATTGCGGCCCGTTGTCCAACATGAGCAACCTCTGAAACCATGTGTAGCAAATACATCATTAAGAACCTCAATGGTTTGCTGAGTAGTCGTTGACGACACATGCCTCACCTCTGGCCACTTGCTGAATGCATCGACTACGACTAGGAAGTGTTTGCTGTCCCACTCTCCATAGTCAATATGCACCCAGTCCCAAAGTGCACTGGGGTACTGCCAGGGGTGTCGTGGTGCCTTTGCTGGTGTGGCTGCCGTTGTCTTGCATGCACCAAAATATGGGCTAGTCTCGCAGGCCAGACTCCCCGTAGTGGGTGTGGCGAGAGGCTGGCCCGCGAGACTAAATATGGGCTGCCATGGCTTCAATGTCTCGGTCCAACCCTGGCCACCACTAGCCTCGTTCCCAGGCTCGGGAGCCTGGGAACGAGGCTAGGCCACCACAACAAAGGATGACGGAAAACCCAGAACGGAATGGAACGGAACCGGAAGTAATTATATAATTTTGCGACTTCGCTAAACGAAATTTCCAACTAATAACAATAAGCCAGTTGCACACAAGAGCGAAGGAATTTGATTGACGTGACGTTACATCCGGTTGCTCTTTTTTGGCAGGGGGCGGTTTGAAACCTGCGCGTGACTAAAACCATACGGATTACACAGTTCATGTGACTGTGGTGTTTGACAAGGGGACCTGGCGGTAAAGACGGTGTGCAAAGAGTGAGAATAGGTTGAAGTACGAACGAGAACAACGCAGTATGCTGGACATACCTGTATGAAACGTGTTGTGGCAACAACCCAAGCCAGGATCCGAGCGCCTTCTTCCACCGATTTCCAAGCGATCCAGGTACGAGACCGAGATGGTTCAGCGTGTTTTGGATAGATAGCAGGCAGCTGAGATCGCAGTCGCGAGCTTGTTCCAGGCACTTTTCCCGATAGCGATGCCAAAAGAGAACCAACAGCTCGCTCAGGTCTGCTCCCGGTATGTCCGCGGCAGTAAGCATCACAGAAACCATAGCTAATACCTTCGAAGTATAATAATCTGTCTATGCAGGAACAGAGCCTGAACACTGGAGGCAGGGGGGCCCGGGGCTGTAGGCGTAGCAAGACCGCTTTGTTCTCGTTCGTACTTCAACCGATTCGCTCACCGTCTTGACCGTCCGGCCAGGTCTCTTGTTTATCGCCGCGCACATTTCAAACGCCCACCTACCGATTTCGCCATTGACTGCATGCATGCAATAGAGCAACCGGATGTGACGTCATACATTCCGTGAATACTTTCGCTTGCGTGCAACTGGCTTATTGTAGCACTTTGTACAGGCAGCTGCTAGAGCATGTAGAGGAGTTTCGTGGGAGCAAAGGTACTGTCTGTATCGCTACTGGATCTGTACTTAGCGTTGCATTTATGTCAAGCTTGTAAGCAGAGCAGGGGGGCGAGCCTATATAAGGTAAGTCCGGGTAATTTCGGTCACCGGGTATTTCCGGTCACTTAGGCAGATATGCGCAAAGGACGCAAGGTCTCGATTTTGCCGACAGATATGTTATAGCTGAGTGTTGCCTCTATCTGCACAGCACCATAGTTTTGGCTGAAAACGTAGCTTTTAGAATAGAGAAGCCCTTCTCTACTAAGTGACCGGAAATAAACCGTGACCGAACTTACCTTACTGCCTAGTGAATATGACAGATGTAAGTACAAGTTCATACCTAGGGTCATGTCCTCGGGGACACTTTGCCAAAGGAGATCGGCAAAGAAGACCATCCGGAAGATCCTCACCATCAGAACTGTCGATGACTATCACTTCGGGTTCCATGCGTGGTTTATCCGTCGGCTAGCTAGAGAGAGCGCGCGCAAATTGATCGAGCCTGGAGAGATGGTGACAGAGGGAGCAAATTGATCAAGCCTGGACTCTCTCTCTCTCGCATCTGCCGTCTCTCTCGCGCATCTGCCGCCGGCGCCTAAAGAGAAAAAGCGCGCACGTGGGAAAGATGCTTCCGGTGAAAATTACTTCTGGTTCCGTTCCGTTCCCTTCCATTCCTGACCATTCCGGGTTTTCCGGCATCCCACCACACAAAGCTTGTCGCCAGTGCTTTCATTCTGCACACTCCAACATGACCGTCATGTAACTCCTCAAGCAGCTGTGGTCACATTGCTGGGGCTGATGCGATCCCAAAGGGTAATCGTTTGTATCGGAATAACCCCAGGTGGGTGTTAATCATGAGGAATTGTTGGCTGCCCTCAGCTACCTCCATCTGCTTGTATGCCCTGGCTAAGATCAATTTTAAGCTTGGAGAATGATTCTCCATTAGCCAGTGTTGAGAACACTTTGTCAGGAGTGGGAAGTGCGAATATCTCCGGATCCTGGAGATGTGGATTTATTGTAGTCAGCACAAATCCGTATCCCTCGAGCCATACTTCTTATTCACAACTATGATTGGCGCTGCCCAATCACTTCTATCCACTGGTTCCAGCTTTCCTTCTTCGACTTGTTTCCACCGTTCTTCTTCTACCTTCTCTCGCAGTGCAAATGGTAGCTACTGGTCTGCTTTTGCAGAACACTGGCTTTGCCCCCCCTTTGACCTCAACTTCTGCCTGAATCCCTTTCAGCTTCCCAAGCCCCTCCTTTGTCACTTCTGGGCATTCATTGATACAAGCTGCAGTGTGCAAAGTGTGCACTCTTGGGTCTTCATTGCCATGATGAACCAACTGACAGGCCCAATCCGACCTACTTATGTGCTCTTGGCCAATCCAACCGCAGTTTGTACAACCAATCACACCCAAGCAGCGGCAATTGCCTGTCAGCATTTTCCACCACAACAAATCTTCCACGGACCCTTTGCTTGGCATAGGTGACTTCCACTGCTAATTCTCCCTTTGTAGGCACACTGTGCCATCGTACTGTCGCAGGACTACGGATGATGATTGCAGTTTGACATGGTTCAGCTTTGATCTGTGGACTCGTGCTGGGATGGTGGACAACTCCGCTCCTGCATCTACTTCAAACTTCACATCCTGACCGTCCAGGGTCAGAGTGGTGATCAGCTTTTGATACTTGTTGCTTGCACGCCCCACCTTGTGGACCTGGCTGAAGAGCTCATCCTCATCACTGCTGAAGCTGCTGCTTCCATCATCAGCCTCTAGCAAGTGCGTCTTCTTTGTATCCTTCTTCCTGGTACTCTGGCTCTTCATCTCCTTTGGCTGCTTGCTTCGGCATACCCTAGCCAAATGGCCAATCTTTTTACAGGTGTTACAACGTTTCAGCTTATGCGGGCAACCTGCATGGCACCAAGTGTCCAGCACTCCCACATCGATAGCATTTCGGTGGTCCTGAACTGTCATCCTTCCTGATTTGATGTGTACTTCCATCCCCTGCATCTT
The DNA here is from genome assembly GCA_963931865.1 of Axinella damicornis. NCBI lineage: Eukaryota > Metazoa > Porifera > Demospongiae > Axinellida > Axinellidae > Axinella > Axinella damicornis. The sequence goes on along the minus strand of OZ007505.1, from coordinate 446,455 downwards.
CTAGGAGGGGATCAGCACTTAGCCTCCTTTGCCACCGCTTCCATTGCGCGTGCACGTTCCAAGGCCTTGCCCAGCGTGAGGTTTTGGAAGCACAACAGTTCCCGTTGTATCACGGTATCCCTCAGGCCACATACCAGTTGATCGCGTAGGGCCGTGTCCAAGTAGCTACCAAAGTTACAGTTCTTCGCTACCTGTTGTAGGCCCGCCATATGCTCGGTAATGCCTTCCTTCTTAGCCTCGTTCCCAGGCCGCGTGGGAGGAGAGAAGACGGCCTGGTATCCACTGCTCGCGCAAGCGCCGCTATTTCCGGTGTCATAGGGAATCTGGCACCCCCATGCCAAATTCCCTAGGGATACCGGTACTCCCCTCAGGGATTTTGGCATCCCCCATGCAACAGGGAATATGGCACCCTCACGCATTATTCCCTAGGGAATATGGCACCCCATGCAAAAATTTTCGTCGGTGTCAAGTAGACATATTGATGTATAGTAGTAGGCTAGTGATGAGTGCAAGAAATTATTGTTAAACTTTACTGGTTGGCACCCTCTTGTCAAGGGGGTGTCATATTCCCTAGGGAATATGGCACCCTCACACAAATTTTCATCAACTGATTTAATTGTTTCAGAATAATGTTTACAATTTCCGAATGACACCTTTCTCAACCTTCGTCGCTGTTTCGGGCTAAGTTATAGTTAAACCACCCCCTAGACGCGTTTACCAGTAATATTAATACACGAGACAGTTCCGGTAAACCGAGGGCGGTAAACACGTCTAGGGGGTGGTTTAGCTGGCTTGTACCATAGATAAATCTCTATTATCTATGCTTGTACCATGGCAACCATACAAATCAAAGGCACCTGCTAAGTGCTTTTGACAGGTGTGTTCTAACTGCCCTAATTGCCATGTTCTAACTGCCTCTAATTGGAAGTTAGAACACGCCTGGGAGTTAGAACACGTCTGCACTATATAAACCGTGAGGTGCCTTTGATTTGTATGGCTGCCATGGTACAAGTAGTCTTGCACTTCATCGTAGACCTTGATCTCATCCGAACCGTCCGCCGTTCCAAGTTCGATCTCCGCCATCCTCTGTTATTGTGACTAGTAGCGCATTGCAAGCTTCTTTAAATACATTTTCCATGACTGACACCTTCTGATAAGGTCACTATAGGTTCAGCAATGCCTAGCTTTGATTTGCTGGTATACGTTCACCTGTATCGTAATGGGATGCCAAATTCCCCAAGGGGTGCAACTCGGGGTGCCAAATTCCCTCAGCGTATTTTGCTTGGGGGTTCCAATTTCCCTAGGGTATTTAGCATGGAGGTGCCATAAACCGGGGGTGCCAAATTCCCCATGACACCGGTATATTTCCGTAAAATTGTAATGTTTATGTTGTCATTCCACGTGGATCATATCCGGACTGAATATTCAAGGTCTAATCTACGTACACGCTCAAGTCAAAAAGTTGCTGCAAAGCATTTCTGTCGAATCCGTCGTTCAGAAGGGCGACCCAAGTATTCCGCTGCTCTCTTCAGTGATGTAGGATTGTGTGAAGATTGGCGTTCTCGTCTGTGTAAGTTACTTCTCATGTCTGCCGTGTCTGTTGACAGTGGCGACGGTTTACCTGCCGTTCCTGCGTAGGCGAAGTCAAGACAGTCAAACCCAAACTCAGGGCACTTATGAAGCAGGTTCCTGACAGCGTGGCAAGTTCCCAGACACCTTAGACGCACAGAAAGCGCTTTCTCACTTGTTTCTTTTCGATGATACGGAAGTGAATCGGACGTATATGTATCAATTTTACTGACCATTTACAAACGAAAACAAATTCCCAGGTTTTTCTGGGAATGCTCGCGCATGCGCAAGCAGTGGATACAAGGCCGTCTTCTCTCCTCCCACGTGGCCTGGGAACGAGGCTACTTCCTTCTCTCCCTGTAGTCGCTTGAAGAACTTGAAGCGCTCCGCTATCTCGACGGGGTCGGGTTTGTAGTGGCTTGCTAGTTTTTCAACAATTTGCTCCAGTGTAAGATCAGCCATCAGAGTCGGGCTTACCAACGTTTTCAACTTGGAATAGGCTGCCTGGCCGATTCGCGTGAGGAACAGGGCCTTCTGCCGTTCTTCCGCTACATAGTTGCAGGACAGTCCCGGAATTCTTTGTCTTGTCCCCTGTCCCGTATGGAAGGTGCTTTTGTCCCGGAAAGATAATAGGCCTGTTCTCATCTCAGGAGATGGTTACTGTACTGTACTTGGCGAACACGGGCCTGTTCTCGTTCCCAGGCTTGTTGCAGTCTGGGAACAGAAATTAGTGAAAGACCATGTGCTGCACTTGTCGACTGCACTGCAAATGTAGCCTCGTACCCAGGCCCACACACGGAACGTTCTGCGTGTGGGTCTGGGAACGAGGCTACTGCTCCCTTTGCAACAGCACCAGCTTCACTAGTGGCTTGGACCACATGGGAGGCAGCATAAGTGTCGGGACATGTAACATCCCACACTAGGCATCGGCCTGTTTTCCATGCATGGGGGAATGGTGACACCGTTCAGCCACTTGCCCATCAGATCGACTGAGCCCCGCTGGCTCTAAGGTGGATGGGATCTGCGCTGATGCCAGAGATCGCTGCAGTATACTGTTGATGGCAGCATGGCGAGAATGGCACCCTTGGCTCCTTTTGCAGCTGAGGCCGTGTGTGGCAAGTTCATCACCTTCACTTCCACAGAGACGACACTGGTGTGGTCTACAAAGGGGAACACCAAGGCGGAGGCCAACAGCAATTCTGCCAACATCATCGTCCATGCGGAGTCCGAGGGAGGAAACAGGTAGCTAGGGCATTAAGCCATGCACCAGATTCCTTCTTGGCAACAGCCAATAGTCTGGCGCGAGCCCTTGGATCTGTGGCAGTATCCAGCAAGGTGTCATAGGTTGACTGCACACAGGGCATGTCCCAGGCTTTCTGTCTTCCAAACATGTTTGGCATCCTCAACGGCTGGGTATGAATACCTGTGTGACATCCTGGCTGGGAGTATCTGGTGGATGAGGTTTGTGGAGCCAGCAGCGGAGGCCAGGAAGGTGGAGGGCACAAGCTGGACAGCACTTCGGACCCCGATACCACTGCAAATACATGGCTAGCCTCGTACCCAGGAACGAGGCTAGCAAATGGCCAAGTTGAGGACTGTACCTGTATATCTGCAGCAAAGAAGCCAAGGAGGGAATGCCATTCGTGGAGGGAGGAGTTTCCAAGTATTCAATGAAGTGTAGTGCAGTTGTGCTTTGATCATCCAACTTCAGCATTTGTCATGATGTCTGAGTGAGAGAAAACATGGTGCCGTTCAAAGCATATAGAGAATCTTTGGGATTGCAAATGAGTGCCGAATGAGGAGGAGCGCATCATGTTTTCGGAGAAGACAACCTGGAGCCCATTACCTTCAGGGAGTTCAATAGTGTTAGAAGAGACTATTGAACGCATTCCTGAAATCTAACTTGAGGAGGACGTTTTCTGGAGGAAGATCTTGGAGATATAGCCTGGCTGAATGAGTGGCTGCCTCAGCGCCTAGAGCTGTCCCATAGCCAAGCTGGAGGGGAGCCAGCATGGAGCCCATACGTTCCATAACAGCCATGCTGGCTGTTTTGGCTACCAGGCGGCGCAGAGTACATCCGACAGCAATTGGCCATACACCACCATCTCAGTGGCGGATTTAGGGGGGTAAGGGGGGTGCAAATGCACCCTCCTTTGGCGGCACATAAATGATTATGCAGCAGTGGCATGCAGCAACAACAACCAGGGCTGAGGCACAGTTACACACTCATGTATCAGTTCCTTACTGATCTTCAGACGTTTGACTAGGCCTCGAGATTATTCAGTTCTGACTTCCAGCTAGTTTAATAAACAACTCACTTAGCTAGCTACCGTACCGTCTATGTATGCAGCTACGTAGGCTGCACGGAAGACAGATCGGCACTTCGCACCTCTCTTCAATACCTTCGGCAGTGAACCCCCCTTTCCAAGTTTCTAAATCCGCCACTGCATCAGCAGTGAAGCGCCAAAAAAGACAGGACGTACCAGGTCAGGGATCCTCCCGCTGAGCACTAAGTTGGTGAAATCAACCAGAGCCCGCAAGAGTATCTCACCTCCCATACCAGCCGACGTACCTGTCAGGTCTTGGAGGTGCTGTGGGTGGAGACCATCAGGGCCACCAGCAGAACCCCTGGGGAAGGTCTGGATGGCATGTGACACATCTCCCTCACACACTTTCAGTGCAGCTTCCAATTCAGCATCTTGGGGGTGGGGTGGGATTGACGTGTCTGGGTGGGGAGATGGATGTTTGGACTTCAAGGCAGCTATAGTAGATTCATCTTCTTCAGCGATGGAGTCCTCAGAACATGCCAGACGAACAGCTCCTTTGAAATCACCTTCCTCCAATTTGGCTGAAACTCTAGATGCAAAGAAGAGAGGATCCTGCCCGTGTCTCCGGTGCTGAGCAGGGTGAGGACGAGTTGTCAAAGGTGATGGGCGTATCTCCTCTCCAATTTGCCTGTTAACATGTCTAGCCAGGCTCCAGCGTTGACCTCCTCTCTTGGGAGCACAAAAACAATGGCTTGCAAAGCGTAAAAGGCACATGCATCTAGGCACTAACGTCATTCTTTGATGTCACTTCATTCAGAACAGTAGCCAGCTTCCTTGCAGCTTGGTCATGTGATGCCTCTTCAGAATCTTTACCCGTGGCGGTAAAAAGACGTTTCTATCAGCTGTTGTTGTACTCGAGAGAGGCCGAGGACTGGCAGACAGGGTAGGAAGGGTGGGCAGGCTCACCGGTACCAGTGGAGCTATGGAACTTGGTGGTTTACCTGAACCCAGGCAGTGGCAACACACTGGGCAGTGTACACAGACAGCGCCATCCTTTTTCAGAGGCATTGGTCGTAGGCAAACAGAACAGGGCGCTCGGCGCTCTTGGACGCTATCACTCGCACTCTCAGCCATCGCGTTTTCATAGTAGTTTCACAGTAGACTTCATCAATTGCACAGTTAATCATGTACCCACGTGATCACGCAATTACAATCACAATGATAATCACAATGATAATATACTACACTACCCACTATATATACTGGCTCTGTCTGTCCCCCTCCTTGGGGGTGAGCTGCACAACACTGTACCACGCTTACCTTGCATGGGCCCTGGTCCTCCCTTCACTGTGTACCTGCAGCACTGCTGCCCCCTGGTGGTGCCATGGTCACTACTCCATGTCTTACCCAGAACCACCAACCCTGGTGACTGCCCACTTTTCATGGTACCATGAAAAGTGGGCAGCCATCATGGCCCCACTGCACCATGGCGGCACTCAACTCTTGCTGTGATACTCTAGCCTTGTCCCCAGGCTCCCCCCTGTGCGTCGGCGCGTGCAGGGGGAGGAGCCTGGGAACGAGGCTAGTGACACTCTGGGTAATGTGCCACTCCTCCACACGTCCACCCAATGTCCATGTATGTCACTGCACGTGACGAGTTTACCAGGCCTTCCCCCGCATTAGTACTGCAAGCGACAAAAGCTGGGATGAGAAGGCCTGGGAACGAGATTGTGCATCTACCATGGCTGGGGCGGGCCAGCTCAAACGTTGTGGCTTCTTGAGTCATGAGGCCACCACGGTCCATTCCTTCTGCACCTCCTTGGACTTCAGTACACTGTCATGCTTCTTGCTTTCCAATGACTTTCTTCCTAGCTCACAAAGCCACTTGTAGGGATGGGTGTCTATATCGAGAAAGATTTATTTGTGGATGTAGCTAGCATTGTTTGGTTACTGCACATGCACAATTAAGATCATCTAGCCCTGCCCCCATGGGCGTAGCTAGCATTGAGGCAGTTGTCTCCTCACTTTTCTGAATTATGACGTGCGTGTCCGGAGTCCTAGATCGATCCTCGCACACGCACACGCCATATATGAAGTGCGTTCGATCATAGACCTATGGTTCGATCTGATGACAGAGACAGGCTGACCATGAGCCGGTGTACTCTTAACACGGATAAAGTGCTGCAAGTCTGGGACAGTCAGGCCACTGGCATATTGCTGTAGCATTTTGAGAGCAACTGTTTGCGTGCGCTGTGGAAGTAATCATGTGGAAGTAATAGCAATATTAGTTAATTAACTCATGAATAATTAATTAGCTCCAAAATTTTTCGCCATGCACGAAATGGATAACTCTATGCCTCCTCAGTCTCCTACGCCCCTGCCTGCCCTTCTGGAGACTCAGGTTGACTTGAAACGCTATGTATAGAGATATTCATAGCTGTCATGTGGTCAGTATGTGAGTACATGCACATTAGCCTCATTCCTGGCCTCGTTCCCAGGCTGTTGTAGGAAGAGAAACGGCCTGAGAACGAGGGCACCAGAATGAGTTTAGCTCTAACAGTATATTTTTTGTCTTACCAGCCATGGCACCGATGGGGTGAGGACACACTCAATGTTGAATCATCCAAGTGCAGAGTTCTCCCAATCTGAACAGAGAGTAGCTATAGATGGTGCTCCCGTGAAGGTCTCTCCGCAGAAACAACTTCTGCATGTTACAAGTGATTATAAGATAGTGCTGACTTCCAGAGAGTCCAGCAACAGGGTCTCACCTATAACTTCATGGGGTGAGCGTGGTCGTCCAGACGAGAATTTGAAGGCCCCACCCCCACCACCAACACAAACTACGAAACCACACACACTGCATCAGCCAGGAGCTATGGTGGTTGGCTTAGAGTTTCCACTTCCTTCGAGCAGGAACAGGGTTCCTTAGCCCTTTAAGACCTAACGTTGCATATCTGCAACGCGAGACTTTCAGCTTCATGATGTCACATCCGGCAATGTCCTTGAGAGATAGGCTCTGCGCCAGCAGAAAGGGCGGGGCAGGGGGAGGTGGGTGGGTGCACCCGAAGGGTGCAAACAGCATGGCCGCGTTTGGGCTCAGCTTTGAACGGGCCTTGGTTGGAGCCGGGTAGGCCATTTCTCGGGTTTTAAGCATAAATGGACTTAGAAAGTAGCTGTCTTGCCTTGTAGGCCCTCCATTTCCAGTGTTCATGGTCAGTTTTTTAGCTACGGCAGGTTGGCCACTTCTCGGGAGGCTTGATTGCAAGTTCGTTAGTTGGTGGGTGTGGTTAAGTCACGTATATGCTTAGTGTAGCTGAAATTACCTGTGTGAGCAGTTTCGAGCCCAGCAACGCCAGGGAACAGAAATTAGGGTATGTTTAAGTGTTCTATAGACTGAAAATGACCTAGAGAAAGAAATTTAGGCCCTAAAGAGTTAATGAGACGAGAGAAAGAGCCGAAATGTGGGAAGAAAGTTCAGAGATAAGCAAGCTATAGCTGAACTGAGCACTGAACCTCTGTCCAACCATACCCTGACTGTGACTGCGACAAGGGACGTAATCTGTCTTATTTTGTGGATCATGAATATCATTAACAGCCTATTCACTATTATTCTGTGTGTTGGAGAGTGTGCCTGTGCCGTTGGTACCCTGTGAAGCCCCAACTGTGGCTAACCTTGGTTGCAAGCTTGTACTTGACACAGTCTGATACAAATAGCCCTGGGGTCCCCATGAATATCATTAAATAGCTCCATTTTTAGGTGAGCTGCTTTCCCATTAGCCCTTTAAGACCTAACGTTGCATATCTGCAACGCGAGACTTTCAGCTTCATGATGTCACATCCGGCAATGTCCTTGAGAGATAGGCTCTGCGCCAGCAGAAAGGGCGGGGCAGGGGGAGGTGGGTGGGTGCACCCGAAGGGTGCAAACAGCATGGCCGCGTTTGGGCTCAGCTTTGAACGGGCCTTGGTTGGAGCCGGGTAGGCCATTTCTCGGGTTTTAAGCATAAATGGACTTAGAAAGTAGCTGTCTTGCCTTGTAGGCCCTCCATTTCCAGTGTTCATGGTCAGTTTTTTAGCTACGGCAGGTTGGCCACTTCTCGGGAGGCTTGATTGCAAGTTCGTTAGTTGGTGGGTGTGGTTAAGTCACGTATATGCTTAGTGTAGCTGAAATTACCTGTGTGAGCAGTTTCGAGCCCAGCAACGCCAGGGAACAGAAATTAGGGTATGTTTAAGTGTTCTATAGACTGAAAATGACCTAGAGAAAGAAATTTAGGCCCTAAAGAGTTAATGAGACGAGAGAAAGAGCCGAAATGTGGGAAGAAAGTTCAGAGATAAGCAAGCTATAGCTGAACTGAGCACTGAACCTCTGTCCAACCATACCCTGACTGTGACTGCGACAAGGGACGTAATCTGTCTTATTTTGTGGATCATGAATATCATTAACAGCCTATTCACTATTATTCTGTGTGTTGGAGAGTGTGCCTGTGCCGTTGGTACCCTGTGAAGCCCCAACTGTGGCTAACCTTGGTTGCAAGCTTGTACTTGACACAGTCTGATACAAATAGCCCTGGGGTCCCCATGAATATCATTAAATAGCTCCATTTTTAGGTGAGCTGCTTTCCCATTAGCCCTTTAAGACCTAACGTTGCATATCTGCAACGCGAGACTTTCAGCTTCATGATGTCACATCCGGCAATGTCCTTGAGAGATAGGCTCTGCGCCAGCAGAAAGGGCGGGGCAGGGGGAGGTGGGTGGGTGCACCCGAAGGGTGCAAACAGCATGGCCGCGTTTGGGCTCAGCTTTGAACGGGCCTTGGTTGGAGCCGGGTAGGCCATTTCTCGGGTTTTAAGCATAAATGGACTTAGAAAGTAGCTGTCTTGCCTTGTAGGCCCTCCATTTCCAGTGTTCATGGTCAGTTTTTTAGCTACGGCAGGTTGGCCACTTCTCGGGAGGCTTGATTGCAAGTTCGTTAGTTGGTGGGTGTGGTTAAGTCACGTATATGCTTAGTGTAGCTGAAATTACCTGTGTGAGCAGTTTCGAGCCCAGCAACGCCAGGGAACAGAAATTAGGGTATGTTTAAGTGTTCTATAGACTGAAAATGACCTAGAGAAAGAAATTTAGGCCCTAAAGAGTTAAAGGGAAAACGGAACTGTATACTTTGGTGAGAGTACAATATATGAGGCTGTAGATGTACTTTTATAGCTAGGATATGCTCTGTACTTTCAGTGGTTGATAAGTTTTTGTTTGTTGGATCAGTGTAGCTTTTGAAGGTTATTCTGGTAGCCTGAACTTTTTACATGCTGCATTGATTTACTACCGGGTAGTTTGACGAGTCATTGTAGTTTTTGAAGGTTACGACTTTGTAGCTGGAATGTTATACTACATTGATTCAGCTAATTTTGTACTTACTGTGTTCCCTGCATTAATTTAATTTGTTTTGATATACGACATGATTGTTTTGCTCTCCTGTTTATGTGGTAAAAATTGACTGATCGTGATGCTGTTTGCGGGAAGTGAGGTAAGCAATTGTGATGCTGTCCGTATTGCTTGGAGATGTATATGCTTATACTAACCCCTGTTTGGACCCAGTGAGCCATAATTAAGGGCTTCTGATCCTAGCTGACTCTCAAGAGTTGGTGCAAGTATTAAGCAGGCAGAGTAGTTTGTATGTACCAAGTCTGAGCTTGAACCTCATCTTCACAAACTTTTATATGATCTGCTTTCAGCAAGGTGTCCTAGTCACCTAGTGACTGTCGTTTTGGCTTTGACATGTAGCTATCATGAGCGATGGATAGGGTTAAAGAGGGGGCAACTTGGAACAACATTTTTTAATACGCTTCACTTGAGAATAAATTCTCACCACCTAGTTGATTAACTGTATAGTTAATTATTTATAATGGCGCCCTTTTCACGGTGTGATCAAAGTTCCAAGGTTATGTGAACCAAGCACAGTACGTGGCGAGCCTGAAATGATTTTGAAGAGACTGACAGAGTGTAAAGGGTGCCATGAAAAGACGTCATCCTAAGATTGCTGGCTTTACATAAGTCCAGGAGCTCTCTACCATAGTTATTGCACCGCTATCCAGATCATTAGAAGAGCAAGGAAGCTCTGAATCTACAATGTAGTCTGGAGGAAAAGGTATATGGTCATTAGAATCAAAACTTACATAGTCTGGAACTCCAAAGTGATCCCGTCCGTGCATTAAAGTCCCCTATCAGCATTAGCTATATGGCCTTCTGAAGAGAAGTCAGCAATTTCATGTTGAATTAGGTGCTGCACTTTATCACCGATGTTTTTGTTCTCTCTCCTCTTGCAGACCCACTATGATGATATTCTTAGCTCTGTTGGATCTCTCACTTATCTCAAGCACTTTCTGTTGATTCGTCACAGTGGTTGCCATTGTTTCCACCTTACGGTGAAGGCCTGGCTTATCATCTCATCCTGTCGGTTAGGTTGGGCATCCACAGTTTAAATATTCTCCAGTGTTGGCTTGCTCTTCAAGCTCCACTATTCTGGGATTTTGCTGTTGTATTGTTTGCCGCAGCTCTTTGGTAGTATTCTTGTGGCGAGTCTCTTGGTCCTTCACCTCTTGACTTAGTGCTTCTATTGAGGCCTGCATCTTGTCAATCATGTGGGCCATCTGTGTCAACATGCTTGGTGGGTCATTGTTTTCATTGTCAGGTGTTTGGTTTTTGGCGCCATTGTCTCCTTCTTGGCTTCCCTGGAATGGGTTGATGCTCAAATCTGGGTCTCTGGTGGCAAGCCAATCCCCTACAGGTTTCCCATTGTATTTGATGCTATTTCACCATTTTCTGGCTGCTTGCATGCCTGAAACATTTTCAAACTCTGGAGGGCTTAGCCATCTTGACTCAAACCAGATGCATTTCCCCACAGATTTCCCTGTGGTCTTCATTTTTGGACACATACAGCTCTGCTTTGTTGTTGTTGCAGGTGACCAGTACTACTTGGGTGGTAGCTTGATCCATTTCATTAGTTTGAGACATTGAAGCTGTGCTGAGTGCCATAGTTATTTATTTGCAGCAACCCCCAAATAGCTAGCTACCTAGCAGGACACTTGAATTTTTGGCTCACTTGAATTTTCACCTCACTCTTGCCTTCCCGTGGCGATACTCCCGTGTAGAACCAACTGGGCAGTAGCTATAGCTCTTGAAGGTTATACTCTTTAGTAGCCGGAACTTTTATATGCTGCATTGATGTAATATTTCAGAGTCGATGTAGTTTTTGAAGGTTACCACTTTTTGTACCTGGAATGTTATACTACGGTTTGTAGTTGTTGACACAAAATGATGTACTGTTTCTGTGGTAAAGATGTTGTACAGTAATTGGCATGTCAAAATGTGCCATAGTTGGTATACATTGTAGATCCCAAAATGTGCCAATTTTGGCACAAAAACATATACCTCCCACAATCAGTTGCCTCTTGGCAAGATTGCATGATGACATCATCGTCAATGATGATGATGTCATCATGTGTTCTCGCTCTTGGCAATAGATGAGTCAGGTATAGATGTGCGCTACACCAACCACTCACTTCGAGCTACAGCAATTACACGGATGTTCAATAGCGGGATTCCTGAGAAAGTGATTGCTGAAACTTCAGGGCATAGAAGCACAAAAGCTCTGAGATTCTATGAGCACACATCTGTACAGCAGCAACAAGCAGTTACTCAAGTTATCAACAGCTCCAAGTCCATTGAGAAAACGCAAGATACAGAGCATCCTGGTGTAAAGGAGCTAGTGTACCCTACTAGGCAAGGAAGAAGATGCTGAGTGTAAGCCTGTACGATTAACATTTCACTGAAGTAGACACTTTTTGTGCTGATTGCTGTGTGCTGTGTGGCTGTATACAATCGGTGGACTGGACTACTGGACTGGACTACTGGACTCACCCAAAATTCCATGAAACGCCCTTTTCAGTGAGAAGCTAAACCTCCTTACTCAGCCTATTAGTTCGCTAACTAAACCTCCTTACTCAGCCTATTAGTTCGCTAAAGTTGCTTCCTAGCCTGTTGCGGCATCGTCTCCTCGATTTCCGAGGTCAAAGGTCACGTGCATATTTAATAAGCGAGCTCAGGGATAACAATCATGGTAGCTACAAAGGCAGGCTGGAGTTTGGTTTCTGCTGATAACGTGCTAACTGCTCTTCTAATCGTTCAAGCAGGCGGAGAATCCTAACTGGAGCTCAATTAAAATTTGACTTCCCAACAAATGCGTGTGACCTCCATACAACAGTTGATACAAGTCATGGATGCTCAAAGCTAGCTAGCATGGATGCTCAAAGCACTTCCCCATCCGGGTAGGCCTGGGAACGAGGCTAGCTCAAAGCCAGTACAGAGAATTGTTCGGAAGCTTATTAAATATGCATAGAGTAGCTCATCAATTTTCGGACGCCACCAACCGGACAATGCGATATCTCTCGGACGCAGTAAGATAACGAACCGTACTTTGTGCGTTTATTTTCACGAGGCAGTGAACAAGAAGCAAAATGAATTACAAGTTCACCGGCTTGCAGGTTGTGCCACAAATGGCTGCAATAGCCAATGCTCCGGACCATCAACGCTCGGAGGGCGACCTCTGTCTTCGGACTCCACTGGACTGTATACTTCAATCGTCGGACATCTTTCTAACCAGACTGGATCGTTCTATGACCAGGCTCGATAAAATACTGCCACACTGTCTGCGGAGTTGAAATAAAGTCATGCAAGACAACAGAAGTAAATTAGAGGTCGAAACTATGCATATCCACAGCGTGATTAAGCTACGTTTTAATAGGAATCGCCCAGAAAAGTACGGAGCGTATGGGATTAACTCCCACCTGGAACATAGAAAGCATTAGCGTTTCAAGGACCACTGTTGCGAATAGTTCGGCGGTGTCCGATTTTATGATGGTGTCCGATGATTGACAACGTACTCTATATATAAAATTAAAAAAATAATAAATAATAAAAAATAAAAAATAAAATATGCACGTGACCTTTGACCTTAGAAATCGAGGAGACGATGCCGCAACAGGCTAGGAAGCAACTTTAGGGAACTAATAGGCTGAGTAAGGAGGTTTAGCTTCTCACTGAAAAGGGCGTTTCATGGAATTTTGGGACGTAGCGTTAGCGACAGTACGTTAGCATCCGTATGCTATACAGTATTTATACAGACCCTAACCACACCCTAACCCCTCCCTAACCCATATAAAATAGTGTATCAGAGAACGCGGTAGCGTTCTCTATTTAGGGATGGCTAAGGAAATTTCAAAATACCATACTGATGCACCAGCAGGAAAACGCCCAAAGGAGCTACTACCACCCAAACCAAGCATGCAGACAGAATGATACTGCCTAGCAGTTCACAAAAACACTCGCAAACGTACCTGAGAGTACGCGGTAGTCGAGAAACAAGTCGCCGTAAATTTCCGATTTCGTCATCTTCTTTCTTTCTTTCTTCTTCTTCTTCTTCTTCTTCTTTCTCATTGACTAGCATAGCTGACCAAACAAAGCACCTCTTGAGCTACTTTACGCACAGAACAACACCGCGTTCGTCGTACTACGCCCTTCAGCCCTTTTGTCAGCACAACAGTGACTGACAACGACGTCCATGGCTTCGATTCAATTCGAGTTCCCAATGCGACGCCATTTTGCTCATCTGCGCATGCGCAGTTCATTTACGAACACGTGCTGTTGCATTTTTTCTTGCTTCTGATCGATCATTGTTTAAAAGTGCTTCTGAGATCTACCATTGTCTGGATCTGTCCTAGTGATAATACCAGTGTCGTTTCGGTGAGCATTTTTGTGCGATCAGAAGTGGGAGGAAGTACAGACGACTGTCAACACTCAGTGTGAGTTCATAGTATACCCTCTGCCTTCCCTTGAAGGGCGGTTATACTCTGCCTTCCCTTTTCGCATTGGAAAGTGAAGGGTAGTTACACTCCGCCTTCACAGTTGGAAGGTGACGTGTATAGTGATAAGTGGTTGTGATTGTGGTTACTGTACTGTTGTCTTGTGTGCAGTTTAAACTCCACATTCACAGTTGGAAGGTGACGTGTAAAGTGATAGGTAGTTGTGATAGTGGTTACTGTACTGTTGTCTAGTGTGCAATCACTGCAAATCATGCCAACAAAGCAAGCCAAGCGAAGAAAGTATCGACAACAGCTGTATGCTGAGCAGTGTGAGCACAAGCCTGATAAAACTGAAGGTATTAGAGCCACATGGAGAAAGGCATCAAAAGAAAGATATGATACCAATCTGACATTCAGAAAGTCCAAAATAGCCAGTAGTTGTGCTACATCCAAAGCAAAGTATGAGGCTAATCCGGATGCCAAGAAGGCTAGTTCAAAGGCCCAGTATGAGGCTAATCCGGATGCCAAGAAGGCTAGTTCAAAGGCCCAGTATGAGGCTAATCCGGATGCCAAGAAGGCTAGTTCAAAGGCCCAGTATGAGGCTAATCCGGATGCCAAGAAGGCTAGTTCAAAGGCCCAGTATGAGGCTAATCCGGATGCCAAGAAGGCTAGTTCAAAGGCCCAGTATGAGGCTAATCCGGATGCCAAGAAGGCTAGTTCAAAGGCCCAGTATGAGGCTAATCCGGATGCCAAGAAGGCTATTTCAAAGGCCCAGTATGAGGCTAATCCGGATGCCAAGAAGGCCAAGTCGAAGGCTAGTTCAAAGGCCCAGTATCAGGCTAATCCGGATGCCAAGAAGGCCAAGTCGAAGGCTAGTTCAAAGGCCCAGTATCAGGCTAATCCGGATGCCAAGAAGGCCAAGTCGAAGGCTAGTTCAAAGGCCCAGTATCAGGCTAATCCGGAATCCAAGAAAAAACAGAGCAGAAAGGCATACCTAAATGCAATCAACAGAGCAAGAAAACTGGTGTCTGGTAGGACCTACTACTCAAAAACCAAGCATGTTCTGTCAGCATATCGTAAAGCAAGGTATGTCCTAAGTGAGCCTAAGGCAGATGTTAAAAACACATATGTTTATGCATTGAAAACAAAGCTCATTGGCAATCGTAAACATGCAGTGAAATTAATGGAAGCCTTTAAGAAAAAGTATCAAAGTACTGCTAAGCGCCTGACACGGACTGGGTTGACAATAGCAGTGTGTAGAATCGCTGCAAAGCGAGTTTTGAACCGAACCTTGCAAAAGCGTAAACAGTGTGCAGGTGAACTGCTCTCTGCCGTACGCGCAATAAACAACTTGGTAATCCCAAAGGATTTTGGGCCAAGGTGCCACACGGCTTCATCAGAGCCGTATTTCTACGATGCGGCATACACGTGCATCAAGCAACGCTCGGTAATTCCGGTTGATGAGCAAGGAAAGTGCTTTGTTGCTGACGAAATTGAGCATGACAAGCAGACTGGTTGCTTACGAAAGTGGAAATGCACGGCTGAATGCAAGCTACCTACCGATGATGAGGTTGCTTCCATTCAGAAGGCAAAGGATGTTTTCAAACTTCCAATGCCGGAACTTCGCCACGAGTTGGAGAACATTGATAGCGGTTGTGAGAACGGGCATTATGTGACGCCTTGCTCCGCCGACCCCGTCATGTTCCCCTCCAATGAGGATGACCCCAGTCAACGACTAATGGGACATCCTCTGACATGTGCGAGCGGAAACTGCGAAAGCCTGCTGCGAATTGTGAGAGCGGCATCCACTCACTACCCACTGCTGCGGAGGTTTCATCGATTGATGTACGTTGCGCGGCAACAGCACTGGGCTGTCCACAAAATTGATGCAAGTCTGTGTGCTGCTGATTTCAACCAGCTCATGGAACTTGCTGCCATCAGAGATTTTGATGACCTCTTTTCAGAGGAAGTCAATGCATGCAGTGAGTATGATGACGTCGTTCCCGATTGTTCAGTGCCTGGCCTTCCGGGCATCGAGACACAGCTTCAGATTAAGCATGCAAAGCTTATCACGGAGCTAGAAAAAAAAGTGAACGATGACCCAGAGCATCCGTGCTGTAGTTGTGAGCGTCTCTTTCTAAAAAAGAGAGTAACCCACTTCAAGCTTGACGACAAGAAATTTAACTCTCGCGTGTGGGCTCAGCTCAAACAGCACATTTTGCATCGCAATCCAAGTGCAAAGAATGACGTCATGTACGTTTGTCAGTACTGTCGTCCTTTGCTGAACAAGAACAAGCTTCCTTGCCGTTGCATTTTGAATGGTCTAGAGACCGAGCCTGTACCCCCAGAACTCTCCAACTTAGACCCCCTTAGCAAACAGCTCATTCAGCGAGCCAAGGCCTTCCAAACTGTCGTCCGACTGGGGACGTACACAGCCAAAGTGCCAAGCTACAACTCACTGCGTGCTTGCAAGGGAACGATGTTTTTCCTGCCTTTGCCGCTTAGCAAAACTGTTGAAACCCTTGACGGAATTGATATTCCCAATGGGAGTACCAGTTCCGCAGAACAAACCTTGCCTAGCCCAGAATTGTACATTATGGTCAATGGCAAGGTGACCAAGTCCAAAGTGGTCTGGCGAAGCATTGTGGACGTCAGTGCGCTCAGGGCGGCGCTGCACACGTTAAAGCGTGTCAACGTTTTCTACCGCAACGTTTCGGATGCTTCAGTGGATGAAGCTACGAAGGAAGTCATCGAAACAGTTGACTCCACGACGAGTTCCATGCTGGTCAAAGCCTCTAAAGAAGACGTGGCGAATTTTCAGAAACTAACCATCAGGTCTCTCAACCAGAAGCATAACACTACCAGCGACATTGAGCAGTACAAGCTGCTACACGTCAACGAGGATGCACTGGATTCCCGGCAGAAATTTCTGGATGTCCTTTGCTTCCCACATCTCTTTCCGAGTGGAAAGTTTGGAGAATTCCACTCACGACAATCCAAGATATCGTCCAGTGAATATGCAAAGTCCAGGTTACTGAATGTCGATCCACGATTCAGGAAAGATGCCCAGTACGTCTTCTTCTTGCTTTGGCAGAAGGAGATGCGCGAGTTGTCAGCAGGTATCTACAACGTTCTGAAGAAAACTGGACAGCACAGCATGCCTGTGGACCGCTTTTTGGACAAAGTTTCGAAATCCGATCAGGACGTTGAAGGCAACCTCTCCACAATGTTTGCAAGCGTCCGGGGCAGCAAACAGTATTGGTTCCTCCGCAACAGTGAACTGAGGTGTATGGTTCGCGAGTCGGGATCGCCAACATTGTTCCTCACTTTCAGCTGTGCGGAGTACGACTGTCCACACATTACAAAGTACTTGAGGAAAGTAAACAATGTGCAGGACAGCTACCCAATTGGAAAGCTGTGTGCTGAGGATCCCATATCGGTGTCCAGAAAGTTCTCTCAGAAGTTTCATGACTTTTTCAACACTGTCATCATCAAAGGCAAAGTACTGGGAATGGTGTCGCACTACTTCTTCAAAAAGGAGTACCAAGCTCGTGGAGCTCCCCATTACCACGTAGTGCTGTGGATACAGGATGCTCCTGTCATTCAACAAGACCCTGAGCAAGAGGTGTTGAAATGGATCCAGGAAAGGATCACTTGCCGCATTCCTGATGAAGCAACAAATCCAGAATTGCACCACCTGGTAACCAAATACCAAATGCACAAGTGCAGTACCTACTGCAAACGAAGGCGAAAATTCAAGGGTGCATTCATCACAAGGTGCAAATTTGGGTTTCCACGTGATGAGAGCGAGACAGCATATCTGAACGACGTGGACACCTGCCTGAAAAGCAGAAAGAAAATTTACTGCCTTTCCCGAGGCCCACACGAAATTCGAGTCAATGACTACAACCCTTTACTGCTCCTGCTGTGGAGAGCAAACATCGACATACAGTTCATTGCAGAGTCATCACTCGCTCTGGCTCACTATGTCACAGGGTATGTCACAAAGGCAGAGCGTAGCAACATGCAAGACGTGTGGCAGGAGGTCAGTTCCAACAGGAGCATATACAGCCGTCTGTGGAGCTTTGGCATCAGAAGCTTGCGCTCCCGGGAGTGTGGTCTCTATGAGGCCAGTGACCTCCTGTTGGGAGATCACCTGTGTGAAAAGTCCGACACAGTGAAATGGATTGATGCTGCTTTGCCCCACAAGCGTAATCGCAGGCTACGGAACCACAAGGACCTGGTCAAACTTCGACAAACTAATCCCAACTCGACCGATGTATTTGAAGACAACTTGATCGACAACTTCTACCCAGAAAGACCGACAAAGTTGGAGGACGTTTGTCTTTACGACTATGTGAGGTTCTACGAAAGGTGTGGCAAAGACAGAAGAGGTAGGCAGATGTGCCACAAACTTACAAAGCCATGCCTACCAAACCACAAACTGTACGACCCCGAGAAGGAAGGACACAGAGAGGACTACTTCTATGCTCTCATCCTGCTTTTCACCCCATTTAGGGACGAAGGCGATTTGATTGGTGAAGCTGAAACTGCTGAAGAAGCCTTTAATCGCCTATTGGGTGACAATTCCAACTTGCTTGCTCATCACGACAAATTGCAGAACATATTGGCAGCCAACAGGAGTGTGGCAAAAATCGCTGAAGCAAGAGAGCAAGAGCAAAAGATTGACCCACACAGTGACAATGACGGTGACGATGGACCTGGAGTATCAGGTGAAGCAAGAGACACCATGAAAGATGTGCAAGATTTGCAAGGTCACCTGAATCACCAGTTCAGCCTGGAAGAGCGTGTCTCCATGCTCAATTGTGACCAGGATCGCATCTTCAAGCATGTAACCGAACACCTCACCCACCAACAACAACACGAGACGGGTACCTGTAAGTGCTCAGCGTTAAAGCCACTCCAGATGTTCATCAGTGGGGTTGGAGGGACCGGCAAGTCCTTCCTCATTCAGACCATTCAGGCCAAGGTTGCCGAAATCTGGAAAGAACAAACCAGTGGAGTCACTTGTGTTGTGGCCGCACCTACAGGGATAGCTGCCTTCAATATCGGTGGTGTCACTGTGCATCGACTGTTCCAGTTGCCCATCGAACATGAAGGAAAGACAGCTGAGTACTGGTCACTCCCAAAAGGTTCCCAAAAGATGCTACGTACCACACTTCGCGATCTGAAACTGGTCATCGTCGATGAAGTATCGATGCTGTCAAGTCTAAATCTGGCCTACATGCACTTGAGGCTAGACGAAGTCTTCAGTGGCAACGACTGGTTCGGGTCAAGGAACATACTGTTTGTTGGCGATCTCCTCCAACTCCCACCTGTGAATGGAGCACCAGTATTTGAAAAACTCCATGCCAAAGCCATTCTCACCAGATTAGGCTGCATGACGTCAGTAAACATCTGGAAAGAAACAGTTGTGTACGACGAATTGACAGTCAATGAGCGACAGAAAGAAGACGCACACTACTCTGAGCTTTTGAACGAGGTTCGTCGTGGTGTTCTGACTGATGAGACCAAGGCAACGCTACAAACAAGGTTGATCCACACTTCGGTGGTGGACAAATTTGAAGAGCTTCAAAGTCAGGGTCATTCCCCCGTATGCCTTTTCCCCACCAGGAAAGCTTGCAGTGAATTCAATTGTGAAATGCTCTGCAGACTGAGTGCCGAAACCGTTGAAATCCCCTGCATTGATGATGTGGATGAGACAGCAGGCCCTCGTAAGTGGAATCAAAAGGCTGCAGAACAACTGGAGAAGCTCAATCAAGACTGTAACATGACAGCCGGGCTAGAAGCTGTGCTTCGTGTAGCAATCGGAGCGCGAGTAATGCTGCGCAGGAATATTGACACGGCACATGGCTTAGTCAATGGGGCAATTGGCACTGTTACCTCAATTAGTGCCCAGTATGTAACCATAAAGTTTGACCACAATGGTCAAACATCCAAGATTGCAAAGGTCAAAAGCAAATTCCAAGTAATGAAAAGATTCTATGTGTTCAGAAAACAATTCCCTTTGATTCTAGCCTATGCCGTTACAATCCACAAGTGCCAAGGTCTCTCCTTAAACTGTGCCATAATTGATCTTTCCGAACAGGTGTTTAGTCCTGGAATGGCCTATGTTGCACTGTCACGCGTAAGAAGCCTCTCTGGCTTGCATCTAATTGCCTTTGACCCCAACTCAGTCATGATCAGTAACAAATGTTTGCATGAAGTAAACAGACTGCGCCAGTTGTACACAAAGCACTTGCCTCTCTATGATGTTCCATGTGTACTTGAACCCAGAAAGGGCACCAAGCGCAAGCTTTCGGCTGCTGCTCATTCCGATCAGCCTAACCCCCCCCAAAAAGAGTGTAAGACACTCCCCCCCCAAAGAGTTCCTACCAAAAGGAAAAGAGCAGACTCATCGCAACCAAAAACCCCACCCCCCAAAAAATCTAAACTTGACCACCCACTCCCCACATTTGCTTCATTACCACCCAACCCTCCCGTTACGCAACTACAAGAGGCCATTGCTACAGCCCTAGGCCAGACTCCCCTTTCTCTATTGCATCATATTGCTTCACTACCAATAGCTCAGCTATCTTGGACAGTCAATCAGCACAAACGAAGTCTTGATGCGGTAGTTAATATCTTAAACAACATGCCCACACAGTTTGCAGAGTCTAACCCAGACTTGTCTCAAGACACCACTGCAACGCTACAGTGCCACCCTCTCCTTCTCGAGACTTTCAAGCCTGTGGTTACTAACAAAGACAACAACTGCCTATACAACGCACTGTCTCTAGTACTTACGTCTTCCCAGGAACTGCACGCATCAATGCGACTTCTCTGTGTATATGCCCTCATTAAACACAGGCGTGACATGTTGGATGCCCTGACTCATTCGTACAGACAGCAGTCGAGATCCTTTATCCTCACAACGTATACCCAATCCATCAGAGAAGCAGCAACCCTAGGTATATGGGGACATGATCTGCATTTGTTTGCTCTCAGTATTCTTTTCTGCAGGCCTATTTTGCAGTACAACACATTCTACTACAACCTGTCAGAGAGCAGAGAAATGGAACTCATACTTGCCGACACCAGAGACGTACACCACCTTGCACAAAGATTTCGTGATGGTGATGAAGGCACGAGAACGCACCTTCTCTATTGCAGTACCCCCATTGCACACACCCTGAGTCAAAGAGGATTGAATGCCCTGAGGTACCCCCCACTAACCATTTATCACATTAATCAGTTCCATTGGGTAGCCATGCTTCCACGTACACAGTCTGTCCTCCCACAGATACCAGTTCCAACAGTTAGACTGCTTCATTATGATTATGCAAGCTAACCACTCCCTAATTACTGCCTCTGTGCCTACATTATGAATAAGCTCTTCCTACCTTCCTACACATTACTAGATGTGCACACAATCGTACCTGAAAGCACCACTCTCTCACACACGTACTGCTAGCCCAGGGCGCACACACCACCATCCCTGGAGCTGATAAAGGTGCTGCACACACACACACCAAACTTTGACTTGAAAGCACCTCATGCAATGCACACACACACACACACACAAATACTTCCCAGGGTGCACACACCACTACCCCTGGAGGCAGTACATGGTGCTATACTCACACACACTATGGTTAATTAAACCTATGCTAGTTGCATAACAAGCAAGATCGTCTATGTTACAAGAGATAGACTCAATATGGAAACAGCGGTCCCATTCCTCTTGATGTAACAAGACAGTATTTAGTCCCTCCTGGTCACAATTCAGTTTGATAAAGCCATTGTCCATGTTCTAAGCAATCTAGTATTCTCAAGTATCCCCTCAAGTCCAGGATGATGTACCAGATTCTCCTCATGTTCTCTGGTTGACTTACAAGCCTTTCAGCATTTCCAGCCCTATACATAGCCTCGAACGGGTTGGAGGGGCACATTACAGCAGTGCCTCCACGTGGCGTGCCCTGGATTGCATTGCAATATGAAGAAACTGCTTTGCATTGCAATGCAAACGAAACTGCTGCCATAAATACTAATACCCTCCCCACAACCAAGCAGTCCCATTGTTCTACCCCCCCCACACATACACACCCACCCACCCACCCACTCAAGTATAGTCCCATTGTTCACCCTCCCACTCACATATACATATACCCACCCACCCACCCACCCCACCCACCCACCCACCCCCACTGCACCAACTCGAAAATATCCTTTATAAAACCACTCCCTACCACATAAGCACATACTTCTACCCCATACGTACATAGTCTCATTGCCATACCAATTTGCACACCAACAAAAAAATAATGGTCTACAAGCAGCACACCTGGCCAATCAAAACCAGTTCCGCCTCCCCATGACCCAAACCTGCAGCTAATTAATCAAGGGTGCACACTTGGGTACGATAATTATAGATGTTCAGAGGCATCACCTTCAATCGAAGGGCCGAGAAGCAAAGTGGGCCAACCCACAATGAAGTGTGGGGAACAGTGTGAAATGTTCAAAACTGCATTAAATAACAATGACTACATTCAGACAAAGATATTTCCAAAAAATTGAAAGCTGGAAATTGCCTGAAACACATTTTGCAAGGACTCCCACATCAAGGGGGTGTGAATTGCTGTTTGTGGGTTAGCCCACTTTGCTTCTCGGCCATTTATTTATTATTATTATTATTATTATTTTAATTTAATTATTATTTATTATCACCGTGCACAATCCAACTCACATGCAATGTTAGTGTATAAGTAAGTACACAAACTTTGAAAGTTTTTTGACAATCAAATCCACATACATCAATGCCAAACAAACAAACATCCACAAACTCAACTGTTACAATAATTATGCTAAACAGTCATACGTTAAGAACACTACACAACAAAAGAGTAAAGATGTTGAGTCACTGTCCATTAAACAGCTCTGGTGAGTCCACCACTGGTTGACCAGCAAGACTGTTGTTCCCATCCTCAGGCTCACTGGTTACTGTACTTTCCACGGCTCTCATCACAGGGGAAGTAGGCCTGCTTGGACTACTGTCCCCCTCTCGTGGACAAGTGTTGCTGTTGTCCAAAGCTTCTGCCTCCGTTTCTTCTTCCATGCATATGTCCTCAAGGAAACTTGTACAGGTCACACAGGGCGTAGTCGCTTGAGTTGCCTTGTCCACCTTGCTTTCCCTTAAACTAATGTATAATTGTACAGGGTCTCTCGCAATTTGCGACACTCTAATCCCTTTCCTTTCTGCATTTGCGAGCAGATAATGCGAGTATACGAGTTCCTCGAGTAGTCCCGCCCGCCTTTCCCACTCTTCAAATTTCTTTTCAGCATTTGACGCAGTCATCTTAAAGTTAATGAGCGCTTCTGTCTTCTGGTCCTTGATGGACGGCAAGTCCACCCCCTGCTGCTGGGCCGCACCAACTAGGAAATACGCCCTTACCAACGCCTTCGTGTCTCGAAATCGTTGTCTCCAACCCGCAACTTGTCGTTTCGCCTCCACCTCCCACTCCATTGTACATTCTGCTTTGCGCTTTTTAGGACTTGGATATAGACTCGCCATTGCCGCATGAAGTTGTCGTGCAGCGCAGCCCCACCTCTTTTATCCAAGTTGAAACCTTCCATGACATCATTTGATTTGTTTCTAAAAATATCAGATTTTCATCCAGCATGCACTGTCATGTTGAAAGCTTGCAATTAAATCATTGGATCTGTTGCTAAAAATATCTCATCCAGCATGCACTGTCATGTAGGCTAACAACTTCAAGCTTGCAATTACATCACTGGATCTGCTACTATAAATATCTTATCCAGCACTGTCATGTCGGCTAACACCTTCAATTTGCTGAAGTTTTACCAACCTAGCAATTACATCACTTCATTTGTTGCTAAAAAAAACCTAGTATATACATTTGTATAGGCTACCACCTTCACTATGCAACTAGGCATCTCTAAAGGCCTATATAAAGAGGCTAGACAACAACAGTAACTGTGAACAGCGGTGTTTACTGCGATGTCGAGTGCTGAAGAAGACGATTCCGTGTTGGGTAAGTTTGAACTTCAACTAGCTAGCTACGATTAAGGATTCATCCGTGATCGTGCATGACTGCTTGCTACAGTTCTCCTATTGACCTGCACATTTTCTACTCCCAAGACTATGAAGAAATGCTGGTCGATGGACCGCCATTACATGTACTGCTACCAGCAGCACCGCCACCGCCACTACATGTAGTGCTGCCAGCAGCACCGCCACCGCCACCAGCAGCAGTACCGCCACCAGCAGCAGTACCGCCACCACCAGCAGTACCGCCACCACCAGCACTACCGCTACCACCAGCAGTACCGCTACCACCAGCAGTACCGCTACCACCAGCAGTACCGCTACCAGTACCACCAGTACCGCTACCAGTACCACCAGTACCAACAGCACCGCCACCGCATGCATCCCCAGTACGACCACGCCTACGCCCACCAGCTGATACAGTACGGCCCCCGCCGGCATCACCAGCGCTCCCTTGCCCCCGCCCCCCACGTCCACTCTTACGGCACACACCGCATGGACGCGGACGAGGACGCGGACGAGGACGCGGACGAGGACGCGGAGGAGGACGAGGCAGGCGAGGGCGAGGACGTCCAGCTGGATCCATGCAATTCTATGGGCCCACATATATATACAACTGATCAGTATATCACACGTCATCATCTATACCCTATTTCTAACGTTCTACGTATTATATCCATAATATTATAATTATTATATCATTCATCTATCTATCTATCTATCTATCTATCTATCTATCTTATCATTCTTTATCTATCTATAATTATACCCAAGAGCAATATCATCACTTTTGATAATATTATAATTATTATAAAAGCAATAATAGATCATTATTTCATGAATCACAACATAAGGAAGGAGCAATAATTATTGTGCTGCCCCGAGCAGTAGGATCCTCAACCAAATCCATCAAGGCAGCTCTCCTTTGCACGGTGATGACCTAGCTAGAGATTGTTCAATCAAACATTATACATCCATCTGATACATTACCCCTATCATTAGAAAGCTACGCATTCCATGCGCTCAAAAAACCA
The DNA here is from genome assembly GCA_963931865.1 of Axinella damicornis. NCBI lineage: Eukaryota > Metazoa > Porifera > Demospongiae > Axinellida > Axinellidae > Axinella > Axinella damicornis. Next base: position 421,668 of record OZ007505.1, on the reverse strand, counting down.
CACAAACTAGAAACAAAAAATTTTCTTACAAAAATTACAAATGATTTAGTGATGGCCACCCCGATCAACTCCCGAAAAAGCAGACAAACAAGGAATGCCATTAACCAGCCTCAGTCCCATCCCATCCCTAAATCCTACATTTTTTAATGGGATGGGACTGAGGCTGGTTAATGGCATTCCTTGTTTGTCTGCTTTTTCGGGAGTTGATCGGGGTGGCCATCACTAAATCATTTGTAATTTTTGTAAGAAAATTTTTTGTTTCTAGTAGCATATGGATGCTAACGTACTGTCGCTAACGGAAAATATTTTGGGTGAGTCCAGTAGTCCAGTAGTCCAGTCCAGTAGTCCAGTCCAGTAGTCCAGTCCACCGATTGTATACAGCCGTGCTGTGTACAGGTTTTCCTGTATTTCCTACACTTTGTATGATTCTTGGTTTGCTAAACTTAGAGGTGTTAAGTAAACACTGCAGATCAAAGGGAAAATAAAGCACACTTTGGAGCCCCACCTATACATGTAGTACCTGCAAGTTGGTTTATGATTACATAAGAGGGACTTTCCCTTCCTTATCACGAGACTTGACCATCATAATATTAATATTCTCTCGCGCGCGACGCAGAGAAGATAGAGTAGTTACTAGTTTCAAGATTGTATCATAAAATGTGATGCTGGAGGCGTTATGAACGTCTCTAGGAGCACTACGGAATTCGACTCCAGTTCAGGTCCGGTTACTCCGTCTGGTGTGGCTCCAAGGTACGAGAGTCAAGTCAAATAGTTTCCCATAATAACTGTACCGTACCTGTACACAACACTGAGCTATAGTCGTAGACATAGGCGCTAGGCTAGCTAGGGTCCTTCCAAAGATGATTAAAGTCTCTTTTTCATGTAGGATGTACTCGGACTCCGGGGGAGACGGGAAGTTTCCTGTTTCTGGTACCCACACAACACAGGGGGGCAAGGAGCCGCATGCCCACCATTTCACCTTGGACACTGAGACTCCGACTCCCCGGACACACCCCCAATCCCAGAGGCGGCTGAAATTCATTGCCACGGCGGTTGGAGTTAGACATCCAAATCTGCGTACGGCAATTGGATCATGTGATCCCATACAGGATGGCATCGCATCAAACGCTGCTCGAATGGACAAACTAACCAAGAAAGCTGTTAACATACACGACGACCCGCATGTGGGGCCTGGAGGGGCTGTGGGTCTGAGCGAGAAGTTCCCTGATTCTGACAAGGGCTCAACCCGAGCTAAACAATCGTATACTTCAGATGACGATGACGACCAAGGCAAACAAGGCAGTAGGTCCGAACAGGTCAACTGTACAAACCAGAATGACGACAAAGACAAGGGGTCAAATGTGGCCACTTGTCAGATCAAAAAATCCGAGACAGAAGAGGACAAAGGTGCTGGAGAGCCAGCCGATTTCAGCCTGGCTACCATTTCTTCTGGTAGCCTGGGATCTGATGAGGACGTTGGTGGGGCTAGGGAAGCCATTGATGATGGTAGCCTGGGATCTGATGAGGACGTTGGTGGGGCTAGGGAAGCCATTGATGATGGTAGCCTGGGATCTGATGAGAACGTTGGTGGGGCTAGGGAAGCCATTGATGACGGTATGAACGGGGAGATGGTGTTCCCTGTGATGCGACTGCCAGGAAAAGACGTGGTGATGGTCGTCTCACAGCTGCACAGCTGGGATGGAGGAGTGGAGAAATCAGAGCTGGTGATATAGCCAGAGGTATGGGACAGTCTACTTGTGATATAGATAGATAGATGGATAGATAGATAGATATCATTATGTCACACCATAACACATTGGAATCTGGCCGTAATTTTGACCCATGTGACAGGCTGAGCCCAGACAACGGGTAGAGAGCTTGAGTACACAGAATATGTTCCAATGCTCATGTGATATGAATCTGAATCTGAGCCTCCATCCTGTACGTCTGTGGCTCACACTATACTGCTGCTTCCTTGGAGTCTGGACAGATGTCCATCCTTGCTCCCCATCCTGACACTCACTCCCAGAGTTCTTAGCCTGTGTACTGCTACATCACTCCCCACACTTCATCAAATGTAGTAGTGTTGCCTTTAGATGGAGTGACGCTGAGTTGGGCGGTTTGTTTGTTTTGGGGGTCCATTTCAGCTTTCTAGGCTTGATACATAGCTTCAAACTAAACCAGCTGCGTGTAAGTGCAGCTCCTAGGTCTTCAAGTCAGTGCTTGAAGCCCCACCAGCCTCCATGTCTATGTTATTGATGGCTATTTCGCTACTCTGAGAGAAGCAAGAGCTATCCCAGTATGCCTAGTGCAAACCATGCACAGGTGGTGTTTCCATCTGGCCAGCGGGTGCAGCCTAGTCTCACCAGGCCAGCGGGTGCAACCTAGTCTCACCAGGCCAGCCCTCTTATGAGTAGCGTATAAGCTTACTCAGCTTGCGGTCCCTCTGGGTATAGCAGCTGTGGGTCTGCAGCTGGGCGGTGCATCCTTTAGGTGGGTGCTGTGTGGACGGGGGTGGAAGCCTCAATGTGATGCATGTTGTCCCCACCTCCTTGTCGTCTCTCACCCCACTGGGCCAGCATCCCACCTCCTTGTCGTCTCTCACCCCACTGGGCCAGCATCCCACCTCCTTGTCGTCTCTCACCCCACTGGGCCAGCATTGCTGTGTTGTTCTAAGCTCCTGAATTCCAAATCATACTGGTGGTAGCCTGGTAGTAATATGGCCCGTTGCTGCAATTCCTCATGAGCGCTTTGCTTGAAGTGGGCTCCATTGCCACCTGCTACAACAAGTCCAGCTTGGAGAAGGTCTGCCCTTCAGCCAAGGTGGCAAACACATCCTCGGCCGTGCATGGGAACAGAGCCAAGGTGGCAAACACATCCTCGGCCGTGCATGGGAACAGAGCCAAGGTGGCAAACACATCCTCGGCCGTGCATGGGAACAGTGGTACTTGTCGGCCTCCAGCTGAGGGTTGATGGTGACCTTGTAGTCCCTGCATACCCGGATGCCTCCATCGGACGTGGGTACTGGCTTGATGGGGGTGGCCCAATCACTCTACTTCACCTTCTGAAAAAGCCAATCTGCTCCAGCCACTCGTGGTTCGATTCAATGGCGCCGGCACCCTTGATGGTGTGGGACACCGAGTGTGGTTTGTGTTCTAGCATCTTGACCTCCAACTAGGCCTGGACTCTTCATGCCCTTGAGCATCTGCTCCAGCTGTGTCACCACCTTCTGGACACGTCCCCAATTGACTTGCAGATCTGGTCAAGCAGGGAAGGACCGGTCATCACCGGCAACAACAATCCAGGTCAATGGCTGCTCCTTGCTCCATACTTCACCCTGCCTGTCTTCCGACCCAGGACTGTGAGGCTCCGCCCAGTGTGTCTTGAGTCGGATATCTGCCTTGGTAAACGATGGTGACCCATCTTCCGCCATCTTCCACGTCTTCTCCAGAATGATGGAACTGAGGCAGCACTGGTTGTATGGTAGTTTGCATGACTGTCATGATAAGAGGCAGGGTGCAGTAGTTGTGACGCTTAAAGTTCCATATATGGAGTTTTGCCAAACTCACTTAATTAAGTTAACCCTTTCCCATCCTGGAGGTCCTTTGAACCCTCAAACATACCCTACTTTCAGTTCCCCTGCTGGGCTGAAACAGCTCCCAGAGGTAATTTCACCCATTCTATGTAGATGTGTGGCTTTAATGCTATGGCAACAATGGAGGGAAGGCCTGGCAGGCTGACTATGATGTGGTTGGTAGACAACCACATCATAGTCAGCCTGTCAGGCCTTCCCTCCATTGTTGCCATAGCATTTTGATATAATGCCATCATTGTACTAGTTACACATGTGGAAAATGGCTCATTTTTCAGCTAGGCTTGATTGAAAGTTTGTTAACTGGTTAACTTCTGGGTCCTCTTTTTGGACATGCTGGCATAAAAGAGTACTGAATACCCACCCTTGCAAGACATCGAGTCATAAGTTACCAGGTGGCTTTGCTGAGTGCTCAGAGTTCAGGTTGCCTCATTGTGATGTTGCTCATGATAACCCCTCCCCCCAGTTTGTGATGTGCAGCTGTCACAATGACCCAACTCTTCTCTCCTGCAGGTGGTGTGGACCGCCTGTAGCTTGCACATACCAAGTTCAACCGTACATGACTCCCCCCATTATTAGTGTAGAGTTGGTGTGATGCACAGTAACATAATGTTATGATTAATTGTAAATCTGAAGCTCAACTCTGTTTCAGTGTGTTTCTCCCTCCACATTCACCGCTCGCTTGTAATTTTGTACATTGATTGTTGATTGATTAGCCTTTGCACTGTCCGACCAACCCTTGCACACTTCACATTAAGAACAGGTTTGCAAGCTACATGTAACTAACTGATGCTGTTTTGCTGAAAGATTATATTGCTAGCAAGTGTCATGGAATCTACCTATGTACGTACTAGTATCTACCCAACAGTATTGGTATCATGTTGCCTATCAAGATCCACAAAGATGTTGATCGCCCAGTGACCAGTCAGCCTCCCTCTCCTCCATTCCCACCCTCGGTATCACCCAGTGACCAGTCAGCCTCCCTCTCCTCCATTCCCACCCTCGGTATCGCCCAGTGACCAGTCAGCCTCCCTCTCCTCCTCCATTCCCACCCTCGGTATCGCCCAGTGACCACAGTCAGCCTCCCTCTCCTCCTCCATTCCCACCCTCGGTATCGCCCAGTGACCAGTCAGCCTCCCTCTCCTCCTCCATTCCCACCCTCGGTACCGCCCAGTGACCATCAGCCTCCCTCTCCTCCATTCCCACCCTCAGTATCGTAGTAACTAGTCTGTGTCACCTCTCCTGTGGGCATTCCTCTGATCACAGAGTGACCTGGTAACAAGCTGAATTGTGTAGTCTGGAGGCTGTATAGGGTATTGGGAGGAAGTGGTAATCAACTGTCATGCTGAGGTTCCTGTCCCAAAGAGGTTGTTGATACCACAATGAACTGAACCCACCACTGATGTCTACAGATGCAGTCCCTGGGTGCTAGTCACCAAGCAAGCCAGATGGTCCGTCTCACGCACTGCTAAAGGCAAATGTAATCACAAAAGTCTAAAACCAACACCGCATACAGTAGCGTCCTAGCCTACAGCTACTATACACAATTTACAGCGTTACCGAAATAAAAATGTATTAGGTACATGTACTATCACTATGTCACAGTTCACAGTTCGTCGGCATAAGAGGATTTTGCTGGGGGGTCTACATTCCCGAGCACGGGACTCTGAGACTCCCCAATGAGACGGTTTCCGAGGTAGGCCAGCAATCCCTCCACTGTGAGGTTCTGGGTCTGCACAATCCTTGCATAGCTGTCCGCCTCCCTCTCAAATTCATCCAGGATGGCCATGGCTTGCGTCTGGGCTCGGGTGAGCGCTACACGAGCGTCAGACTGTGCACGGTCGATGGTGATGGAAGCATTTGTCTCTGCCTCACGAAATATTGTATTTGCTTCAGTTATCCTCTGAGCTCGCATGTTCTGTACAACATTGATATTCTCCCGTGCCCTCTCTTTGTTCCTCACGGCATCCTCAAATGCAGTCGGTCTGAAAATATTCCGCACTTGAACATCAGACACGTTTGTGAAAAACTTGCTAACTCTCATCTCCATCATGACTCGAATGGCGTCTTCAAATTCGGTTCGGTTGGTCTGTAGCTCAGTGGTGTTGAACAGAGAACAGGCGCTGTGCACGACGCTTGCTCCCTCAGTTTCAATAATATCCTCATACATGGAAGAGTTTCTGAATTGGAATGCTAGGGCATAGATACTGCTCCGTAAAGGTCTGTACTGGAACGACACGTTCAGTCGTATTTGCACCCCGTCCCGATTCAAGCACACCAGATCACTGTACGTGAGGGACGTGAAGACTGCAGGGAACTTGACAAATTCAAATCCCGGTGGTCCGAAGTGCAGCCCCTCCCCCCGGACCGTCTGTGATAGCACGTGCTGGACGGTGTCGTACTCCAGGCCAACTAACCAAGCAGTAAAGAGGAGTCAGTAAACATAACAGACAGAGCAAGCCAGACCTAGCCTTGTTCCCAGGCCATTCCCACCGCCAGTATTCACCTATGGCAGTGGAAGGTCTGGAAGGTCTGGTCAAATGTGATGACGTCAGCTACACACAGGGGGCGGTGCCCAACTGTTATATCAGTTTCGCATCGATCCATCCCTGGCATTGTGAACAACAATCATCTGCCTTGCGAACGCTCTGAAATCCCTTTGGACGGACAGTACAAGAAAGAGCATTGAGATCTTCGTTGGGCACTGCCCCCCGTACCGTGGCAACCAAAAGTGGCCCACCAGGTCCACTTTTGGTTGCCAAAAGTGGACTGGGGGGGGGGGGGGGGGGGGGGGGGGGGGGGCCTCTTTTTGACACCGGGGGTCCACTTTTGGCAGCCAAAAGTGGACCTGGTGGGCCACTTTTGGTTGCCAAAAATGGACCCGGGGGGCCAGTTTTGACTAGGGCCACTTTTAGCATGACAGTACCATCAGTCTACCTGACATCATTGCACGTGACCAGATCTCCCAGGCCTCCCCCCGCTATGTTGCGTACTGCAAGCATTCAAATACTGGCAGTGGGAATGGCCTTAACCCATGCATCCCTTGATATTAAAGATGCTTGTTTTTACCATACTGCAAAAGGCATACAGGAAAGTCAACTTGGAAGTTGAGACATCAACCTTGCTGAAGTAGCTAGTGACCCTGGAGCTGCCAGGGCGGTTCTGACTCTGCTGCCACAAACATGTGGCATTCGCTTACGTTCGGTGGTGGTCAGTCGTTTAGCGGACACTCCGATCATGATCCCGATGAACACCAGCACTGCCAGGATGATCCCCCCCACCACGCACGCCACGATCAACTGCCCTTTCCCCATTGCCTCGCCACTAGCAGCGTTCAGGCGACAGCCCTTGCACAAACTCTTGCAAACTCCCTAGCTAGTTAGCTAGCCCGAACCGGATGTTAATAATGAGATACCCAAGGGCGCGGTCGACCGGTCAAAGTACTTGACCCCAAAATTGCTACTTACTTCATACAATAGGCATATGCACTAGTACAACACACACAGGGCTACCAACAGAAAGTGAATTTAAACAATCACCAAACTAGAGTACAAATTCACCCCTACATGTCTAGTGAACCAGTTCATTGCAAACATGTACAAACCGAAAAGACGGCTTTAATAACTTACACTAACAGAGCTAGCGATTTATGGATTCATTTGCTCTAACAGACTTGATAGAACATTTCTCCTGTGTGAGCTGCCACCCGTGTTCATGACATCGTCCCAAACACGGGGTTGTGACGGCAAATGCTTGGCCCGTGCTCATCATAATCCTTCTTTGTGTGACACACCTCATAGAATTCAGGCTGTTGGAGAGGAGAGAGAGAGAGAGAGAGAGAGAGGAGGGAAGGGACGAGAGAGATAGCGGGAGCAAAGAGGTAAGCGAGGTTAAGGAGAGGGGGAAGGAAGAGAGAGGGAGAGGGAGGAAGAAGGAAGTGAGGGGGGGGGGGGGAGGAAGAGAGAGAGAGCGGAGTAAATGAAAGGAGGGCAAATGAAATACGATGAGAGGCCCAAAAGATGGCGAGGTATGGCATGGTACACTTTGTCACGTACAAATCAACATGAGCAACACGGAATTCAGGACAAGCAATGAGGCTGTCAATTGTACCTCTGGATGCGTGGGTGGCTTGGAAACAAAATGTAGTTATGATTGTATGACATCAACAACTGATGTGGTGAACAGGTGGCCAATTAACTTACTGTGCTAGCCAGCATGCTGCCTCCGAACCAGACAGCATAGCGTTGCATATGGTGAGTGATCACATGCACCTCAATAGGTTTGGGCTATGTGCGTGTGTGTGTGTGCATGTGTGTGTGTGTGTGTGCATGTGTGTGTGCATGTGTGTGTGTGTGTGCATGTGTGCGTGTGTGTGTGTGTGTGTGTGTGTGAGCGCGTGTGTGAGAGAGACAGGCTTGGTAAATATACATGCAAAATCCACTGGCCATTGGTACAGTGATCACAGTGGGGTAGCCTCGTTCCCACGGATGGGGCCTGGGAACGAGGCTACACAGTGGGGATGGCTAACCTTCAGTTTGCCTCCACTGAGTTCAAAGCTCAGCTGCAACCTGGCCTCAACTGTACGTTTCAAATCTCTCTGCAGCCGACGACCAAAGTCCTTGAACATGGTGGAGCCTCCAGATAGTACAATGTTCTGGTGGTGGTGGTGGTGGGGGGGGGGGGGGGGGGGGGGGGGGGGGGGGGGGAGGGAGGGAGGGCAGGTGTGAGTAGGTGAGCAGGCAGGCAGGAGGGAGGGAGGAGGGAAGGGAGGGAGGTGAGAGGGGAGAAAGAATGGACATTCAACACACCCCACTAAACCAAGATAATAGCTCCTTGTACAAAGGGAAATTCAGCTGCTGACCCTATATAGTGGTCGCCTGACGTCGATGGGGCAGTTCTGGATGACGGTGTCCACAACCTCAGAGATGGGAGTGGTGAAGTCTGGGTTGGAGAACTCGGGGTGGAAGAAGATCTCTGGACCAAGGAACCGCTCATAGCCCACGTCCACTGTGAACGGCTGAGGAGTGGAGGGATGGAGGTCCATTGAGCTCTGAACAGGACGTTTAGTGCCACCCCCACACACATACACACTCACACATACACAACTGTATCACACACACACACACAACACATTCACGCACATTCACACACTCACTCACACACACACACACACATCGTACTTGTTTTGTGACCAGGTTCCTGCCGTCAAACGTCTTGAACCACTTGTCCGGCTGTGAGTCGTATTTGCTGAATTCCTTTGCAATGTCCGGACAGATGTAGCCATATTTCTCCTGGGAGTACACATTGAAAGCAGCAAGCTTGAACCTCGTCCACTCAGACACACATCACACACACGCACCTTGATAGCCTTGGCAGTTTCCAGGGACTGTTCTGGAGGGATGCCGACCTCTCTCTCTCTCAGAAGCTGCTGAATGAAGTAGGTGATGTCCCGGCCGGCTATTGGTATGTGCTTTATGCAGCTGCCGATGACATAGCCCTCAGCCTGGGAATCAGAGAGAGAGACAGACAATCTTTGATTGGATGGAGGAAGATAGCCCTGGCGATTGGGTCACACACATGATGGCAGGTGGACAGAGACCAGACACACAGGGGGCAGTAGAGTGCTAGTACATGTATAATACTGAGTACTGGCTTGCAAGCTACTAAAATCAAGACGTCGAAGAAATTACCAAAACTAAAAGTTGTTGGGTAAGCCACTACCGACATGTTCCTCTGGCACAACAAACAACATACCACTAGTAGTGGACACTAGACAATTTGCTAGCCTCGTTCCCAGGCCTACCCTGTTCTTTCTGTTCTTCAGTTTCTGTTGACAATAATACACGGATGCGGAAGAGCGGCGAAGAACGGGGAAGGCCTGGTATCATTCATCACGTGAGTGACGTTAGGTGGAGGTGAGGTGGACGTAGGGGGGTGGGGCCTGTAGTCGCTTCAGCAGGTCCTAAAGCAGTTCGTCATCCAGTCGGCTCGGTTCAAACACTCTGCAGCTAGTCGAGACTCTCAGACGACCTACACAACTTTGTCAGCTAGTTTTAAAATTATTTGCGGTTGGGCCACACCCTCCCTATGTCCACCTGACATCAATCACGTGATGGATAATACCAAGGGCGCATCGAGCCGCCGAAGGCGGCGAGAGGGCATGCAACGTACATAGACAGCAAAATGCTGAGTGTTACTAAATATAGAATTCAAATTTGGACTGTATAAGTACGTGAACCGTAGACGCGCGCCCCTTATGCGGTCACTTTTTGTACTTACGATCGAGATGGCTGATATTCCGTCTGTAGCGTCTTTGACGAGGGCCTAACTACCTAGCGTGAGCTCCCTCAATGCTATCATTCCCTCCCTCCAACTTACGCAACAGCCGTTGTGCTGTTGTCGAGAGCGGCGAATGTTGTTTGCATCCGGCGATACTTTCTACGAATCTGGGCCTGCTACACTGGTAGGAGAGCTACCCGGACTAGAAGTAGTACTTGGGCTAGAGATCGCTTGGATGGCATTTCTGTAGTAGCACTCGTTTTCATGCCCAAGGAATAAGTTCCGTTGAACGTCCGTAACCGAACCGTGCACGCAATTTCACGTGCTTAACCGGAAACGTTATTTTTAGTAACACTCAGCACTATGCCGTCTATACGTGCGCTATAGGAAGTTGCATGCCCTCTCGATGCGCCCTTGATAATACCAGGCCTTCCCCGTTTATCGCCGCACCGCTCTTCCGCAACCGTCAATGCAAACCATAGCGATTGTATCAAAACTAAGACCAAAACTGTCAGCCAATAACTACATACTAGTATTGTTTTTAGGTATTGCAGTTTATGGCTCACACTTTCGGTTTCAATTTGGTACCAATCGCTGAGAGGTCACAAATTTTGTCCATATTAAACTTTGCATACTGCTGGCAATCAATGACTAGAGGTGGGAACGGTCTGGGAACAAGGCTATACAGCACGTTCCCTAGGACAGCGTGATAAGCAGCTAGGAATGTGTAGCGACTCAACCTCGTACAGCTGTCCAGACTCAACCTTCTGTAGTGATCGTACAGCTGTCCAGAATGCAAGAGGGTTTAGGCTGTATACTCACCACTGGGATGACGTGGGTCACTCCGTCCCCAGAGTCGATCACGGTGCCTGTGAGTGTCCGCTCCCCAACCTGACGAGAGGTCCAGGAAGCTGCCAGTGCTAGCACAGCCTGCAGGAGAAGAGGGGGTGGTGGTGAGGGGGAGTGGTGGAGGGGGTGTTGTGGAGGGTGGAAGGAAGGAGGGGGTGTGGTGGAGGGTGGAAGGAGGGGGGAGTGGCAGAGGAAGGAGGGGGTGTGGTGGAGGGTGGCAGAGGAAGGAGGGGGTGTGGTGGAGGGTGGCAGAGGAAGGAGGGGGTGTGGTGGTGGAGGGAGAATGCAGAACTGAAGTACATGTACACAGGTAATTTATGTGTTGGTCCAACGTTGTTGGCCAAATAGGGCCAACCACTGGCAAGGGGCAACCTGTGTGTGCTCACCTGCACGGCAATATACAGTCCGGGTACGTTGAATGACTCGAACATGATCTCAGCAGTGTACTCCCGGTTCTCAGGCGTGTTCAGCGGAGGCTCGGTGAGCAGGAAGTAGTGGTCCTCCGGCTCCGCCCTCAGATACTTAAAGATGCACTGCTCCCAGAATCTCTCCATGAGGTCCCAGTCCTCCACGATGCCGTGCCGGATGGGGTACTTGGCTGCATAGCTCGGCCGGTCTGCCTCGTCTCCTATGTAGAAGTCTGGAACGAAAGTGTGTGTGTGTGTGTGTGTGTGTGGGGGGGGGGGGGGGGGGGGGGGGGGGGGATAATGTACTTTAGTTACACTCCTGGTAGGGGTAAAACTGTGGACTTGCTCCATGGGTCAACCACTGCCTGTTGCCTTACCGGACAGAGCAACATTACATATCCATCCACAATTTAGACCTGCCCAAAACAACTACAGAGCGTTAGTTTAGCAACTAACAACAACACCGGCTGTGATCTCATGTGGGTGTGCAGACGACACACGAGTCGTTACCAGAGGAAACAACCGCATACCTTCCAAACAAACACGTATACACAGTAGATCATCCAGTCAAGTTGAAGACCCTCTTCTGATGGTCTGGGAATGAGACCTTAGTCTCATTCCCAGACCACCCGATGGAGAATGATCATCAGGGAATGAAACTAGAGGTATTGGTACACCTCTAATACTTGTCAGACAGGGCACCAATGTAGTTCACTGGTGGAGAGGTTCTCATTTCTTACCAAGGTCATCCACTCCACGTGCTAATCTCTTGGAAGCCTTGTCTCCAACATGGACTGACTCTTTGATGGCAATCGCTACAAGCAAGGAGAGGGAAGGGGGGAGATGGGAGGTGGGAGGGGGCAGAGGGGAGGGAGAGATGGGAGGGGGAGATGGGAGAGGGAAGGGCAGAGAGGGGAGGGGGAGATGGGAGAGGAGAGATGGGAAGGGGGAGGTGGGAGGGAGGACAGGGAAGGGCGGAGAGGGGAGGTGGGAGATGGGAGAGATGGGAGGGAAAGGGAAAGAGGATTCTTACAACATGGCATCATCATTACCACACAGCAGTATTCATCCTAACGATTTGGTTACAGCAGGCATCCTTATAAGGTAAGGCTATTTGATTCCTTTCCAACTCTGAAACACACACCACACCCCAGTGAGCCCAACAGCAACCAGAATGGCTCATCTTGAACAACAGCCATGGACAGTGCAGTAGTGGGTTAGGTCAGGACACTACCTCGGACAGCACCTCAGATTGCAAATTCTTTGACATTGCAAACTAGTTAGAGACAGGGCAGTGTTCAAAGAACTTAAGCAGCTACTACATGGCTCTCCATCCAGCAAGTAAGTTAACCGATATCTCAGGTGGTCAGAATCAGTGCTTAGGGTGTGGCTTCCTGTTTGTTTCGTGTCTTACTACAGCCCGGCAGCCATGTGGGGTGCTCACTGGCTGTGTGGAAAGCAACAACTCTTCTGTTCCAGAATTGGGCTACCTTAGAGGCATGCCTAATGGCAGATAATAGAGATCTGATGCACAAGTTGCTCAGCAACTGGGCCCTTAGCCTCGAACCCAGGCGCGGAGGAGGGGGAAAAGAGCACCTGGTATCCACTGTTTGCACATGCGCTTAATTTCCGGGAATCCCGGATAAGACTGCGTCATTCCTGTGGCTTGTTGACGTCAGATACGTGTTCGTAACAGTATCACCATCGTATTTTGTCAATAATGGTGACTTTATTCAAGATGTAGACAAGGCTGTTTCATACCTTCAGCGACTTGGGTGTGCAGCGATGACGCTCGAACCCGAGCAGCGGGCATCTCTGAAGTGAGTATACGAAGAGACTCTGTCTACGCACTGGTTTTGGTAAGTCATTGTGTTATACCGTTCGTGTTTGATGTGAAGCTTGCCCGAGATGACAGCGTAGTCATTGTAGTCTCATCCCTCATGGCACTGATGACAGACCAAGTTCCAAACGTGAGTGTCAAAGCTGCGATCATGTCTTCGTGGTTTCGTTGTGTGGTATAGACGTCATTGTTTACACTTGGATAGCTTTGCGACGTCATCTGCATAAATCCACGTGGTTTTATGTAATAATTAAGCGCATGCGCAAACAGTGGATACCAGGCGCTCTTTTCCCCCTCCTCCGTGCCTGGGTTCGAGGCTACTGGGCCCTTGGACTAATCCAACCCTCCCACAGCTGATTCCTTCATCGGACATGAGAGGAACATCATGTGTCATACTCATCCACAGCATCCTAGAATGAGAGATCACCCACACCATTCTTGAATGGAGTACAGGTGTATCTACAACCACGGCCCAAATGAGGTGTGCCAAAACGTATCTGAAAACCTATTCTTGTTACCACTCACATGATGGCATGATGAACTGTGGCTCAGTGTTCCCAGCAAAGCCCAGCTTTGTGTACCTGCAGCAGCAGAGGTGGGCAGGTCGTATTATTTTGTATTTCACACCAAATGAGGCATGAACATCACACTGCGACTGGCGATACCTCAGCCAGGAAATGTAACCCATTGTGATCCCCATGGTACGCGTGCCCCAACAGAGTAACTACTTCTCCCACTTTATGAACACAGGCCACCCTCCCTGTAGCCTGTAAGCTGGTAGCATGTTGAACCCGTGCATATGCGCAGGCTCACCAACCATCATGCTCCCAGAACACTCACCCAGTTCCATTGTCGATCACACACGCAGGCATACGGGTTGCCATCTTCGTAGCTCCCCTGGTGCAGATGCTCAGAGCTACGTCCTATCTGTGCGGTACGAGCTTCAGAAACAAGATGGCCTCAAATCAGGTTGCGCATGCGCAATTTCGAGATGTCGAGATAATGCCTATTTAGGAATTTGACATCAAACGACCACGTGGCTGGTTCTTTGGTAGCAAGGGTTGGTGATTCGTCTGTTCACCCCTTTCATCTACGGGTCTCAGGTCAGTGTGGATAAGGTGACTCCCCTCCCAGCCCCCCTTACCCAGTCACTAGACTGGTTTGGCCCGCGCAGTCACAACCGTTTTTGTGAGCAGAAATATCATATGATATAATACCTGTGTCTACCAGCAAGCAGTATGTCACTCTACTTTGTATTATTTTGCCACTTTACATGACAAAGAGAGAAAGAAGATGTAGTGAGCTGCTAACCCTAAATCCTAGAGCCATGTAAGGTAAGTCCGGGTAATTTCGGTCACCGGGTATTTCCAGTCACTTAGGCAGATACGCGCAAAGGATGCAAGGTCTCGATTTTGATTTTGCCGACAGATATGTTATAGCTGAGTGTTGCCTCTATCTGCACAGCACCATAGTTTTGGCTGAAAACGTAGCTTTTAGAATAGAGAAGCCCTTCTCTACTAAGTGACCGGAAATAAATCGTGACCGAAATTACCCCGACTCACCTTATAGTCTCTAGACCGATTTTTGCTCCCTGTTTATGCTTTAGTGCTAATGACGTATTTGGAAGTCATTTGCAAACCCGAGCCAACTTTGGAGCAAACCCCCTAGCATCCCTACTAAGAACTGCAGATGTGGTGAGCTGGTGAAGTTGATTGGGAAAAATGTGGAGAGTTTGGTGGTCCAGTGAATGTCAAATACCATAGCCATGAACTGGGAGGTTTTCTAAAGGGGGAGTATCCCTTCTGAATGTGATAGGGTTCCATCTGTTCTGACAAGACTGGATGGGACACCACTAGTCCCCCTCTCCCCGTGAATGTGTGCCCTTGCCCTTGAGACCAGAACACACTTCTACTATTGCATAATCATTGTATACTTTTACATCAAGCACCTGCATCAGAGTTGTCCTCAACTTCCGACCACACAATTATTCTTCCATTGGGGTGTTCAGGTATAGTGTGGCAACCCTGTTCAGTCTGTAGAGGATGGGAACTTCACCATAGTCTAGACAGTTGAATGCAAAGATGCTAGCCTCGTTCCCAGGCCTTCTACACCTCCAGTTTGATCGCTTACAGTATGCAAAAACTGCATACTGCAAGGGATCAAAAACTGGAGGAGTAGAAGGCCTGGGAACGGGCTGCAAGGAAGCTGCTGAAGGTTGAGGGAGGGCTCAAGCCAATCAAATGCTTGGGATCACTAGTACTGTGTACTACCAACAGCAACGGTCATGTGATCTGGCAGCATCCCCAACTTACCAAGTATATAGGATCCCACTCCTGGTAGGACAGTCCTACTTGCACAGTGACACTATACATCACAGGACCTGGATTGGTCCACCACTTCATATATAAGTATGGCTAACTACATGTGAATGCATGTGTGACATCACGTACTGCCAGCAACATTGAAGCAAGCAAGGTAGCGGGAGGGAGGCCATGCTTATAGCTCAGTACTCCAGATACAGCCTGTATATGGATGAACTGCACTTGGTTATTTCAATTTCCATTGTTACAGCATCATGGTGTCTGTCCCCGCAGGACTCTTGGCGGAGGCTCCAGAGGATCGAGGATGCAGGCCAGGGCCTTGTGGTTGTGCTAGATCTCTAGACAGATGGCGCACTCGAGCTGCTTCTGCAACTGCAAAAGGTGCATCCAGCAGCCGCTACTGCGACAGCAGAGGGACCCGGAGGTGGATCGAGTGTCCCAGCACCACAGTGTTGTAGCTGTGGCCAGAAATGACCTTGACTCTCGTTATTCATCAACGGTCCCATGCTAGCATCACTATGGCAGTGGCAAATGTGGAGGACAAGACTTACAGATCAGGTGGCGGACATTGCTACTGATCCTTGGACCAGCTGAAAGACATTCTTGAGGAACGTAAGGATGTTTTGATGCAGCAGGTGCGGGAGGTGGTAGGAGGGAGGAGGAGCTGCTACAAACATGTCGGCCACTTGATTTGGATTTAACGTCACTGTCACGTCCCTGTCTGCAACCCCACAAGGCTGTCGAGGCTGGCCAGGACCAGTTGAAAATCTTCACGTTGCCTGTCAAGTGCATCCACTTTCCCTCCCACCAAGGAATGTCGTGACTGAAGTTGATGCTCCACATACAGTGGTGGCCTGCCCCTCCTGCTCTGCAGCATGTGGATGGCTCAGTCCTTCAGACCACAGTCATGAGCCCCCCCCCCCCCCCCCCCCCCCCCCCCTTCAAGTATGAGCTCTCTTCCACCAGGGGCTGCCACCAGCTGACGGTCAGAGTCAACAAGACTGACATTTCTATCAGCAACACAAATGTTTCCCTGAGTGTCAAAGTCTATGTCCCTGGAGCCTAGTTGAACTGGCCTGGTGTTCATTACTCCAGGTCAGTTTGTGCACTCCTTTGGGAGAACTGTCAGAGGTGAACCATCTTGCCCCTGTAGCATATCCTCAATAGCTTTGTGTTAACGCAAGTGTTGTAAGTCTGCGGTCAACACACACTTGTGGTGCAATGTTGCATGGTGCCTTGATGTATCAACAAGTGTGCCCAAAAATGTCATACTGCATGCAACACAGAGAATATTAGTGAGTTAATTACTCTCTTCATGTGTAATGTTAGTGGCCTGGTAGTCTCTTAACAGGACGTGATGCACCTTGGCAGGACTTAGTGGTATCAGCTCAGAATCATGGATCATGCAGAGGACATTGCAGCTGGTCAACCCTTTATGACTGCAAACCCTGTTAGCTGTGTACCACTTACGCCTGAGTTACCATACATATGGCTAGCCTTGTTGCCAGGCAAATTCCCTTTCAACTGAAAAACCAAGGGCTTTAGTGGGATTCGAACCCAGGACAGAAGTCACAGAACCTGAGTTGAGCACTAGAGACTTGCTCCACCACTAATCTATCCATGAAGTGGATTATTTGTTCGTGTGTATACATGTGGGAGAGGTGGCAGACTGGCAGTCAGAAACTATGATGTTCCATCAGCATGCATGAAGACAGCTGCCTATAGTGGTGGGCACATTATTCCAGAATTTCTTTTAGGCTGTAATAATTGTAGGCTGAATCATTCATGTGCATGTATATATTCAACATGGTTGTGCTGGCAGACACGGGTGTAGTACATTGACAAACTCCCTGGAGGACTACGTATATATGTGGATCCTGTTACAGTGCAATAAGAGAAGTGTCGTTTACATGTTTTGGTCATCCTGTAAAGTCCAAAGTAGTATTGGGAGTCGAGGAGAATAATGATAGAATTCAGGAAAAGAATAATGGGTGGTTTCAAAAGAATAATGTGCCCATCCCCTACCATACCCACAACACTGTGACTGTGAAGAACCTCGTTCCCATTCCGTCCCGGGAACGAGGTTGGGCAATTAATGACATAATTATTTTATACGCGCATTCGGATCACTGCTGATCGATCGTGGGACTGATTAATTTTGTGAAGTTCGCTTGTGTGCAGTAAAATAGCTGAAGTGTAGTAGGGTGTGCTCCAAGAAGTTGAGAGCGTAGTGTACATTCCCGTAAACTCGATCCTGCTCTGCGAAGTTGCTGATCACCTCAGCAGAGACAAGCGGTTACTGCAAGAACCGTTTCTCACGTCGAAGCGTCTGGTAAGTTCTTGCACAGTAGAATTGTTGATACTGCACTGTAGAAGAGTAGCTATTCATGTAAGATCGTTTCCTCTACCTCGTCTGGCTGCATGAAAGTCAGCTCCACGATACCCTACCGGGATCGTATCACCATGTTTTTGGCTGATATATGTCCTGTTCTGGTGTTTCAAGAACGAAAGGATATCCAAGTATGGGGGTGGCTGCTTAGCACAGCCGAGCCCTGGATACTGGAGTGTGCATGATATGACGGGATGGAGGCCACTTGCAGCCGCACAAGAAGTAGTCATATCACATTATCAGTGCAGTAGAGTGTAGTCCTACACGAAGGCTGTGATGGCTGCCAGAGTTTCTCCAAGTTCCAATTTCAAAACTTGGTTAATTCTGTTTCTGGCCTGCCTTTTACTATCACTGGTCATTTGGCCCGTGTAGAGTTTGTCCTGGTGTGTGTAATCGAGAGAGAGAGAGAGAGAGAGAGAGATATTGGTGGCTGTTTATCACAAAAGGGGGAAATGAATTTTAGCAGACAGTTTATGAATAGCTGTGTATTACGCGAACAAGCACACCTAAAAAGTTGTAAAATGCTGTGCAATTACCACCTTTTGTGGGACCAATTCTGGCCTTTTACTCTGGTTGTCCACCTGTTTGCTGCAGTGCTAATTAGCCATTTGAAGGCTTCTAATTACCCGTGGCTTTGATGTATAAATCCATTCTTGTGGATTCCCTTTGGCTGGCTGTGAGCTGGGTGATCTTTCTTGTTGCATAGCTTTAGTACGTACATACACACAGTATTTACATACGATATAATTTGGCCAGTTGTCCTAAGAGTCACCTGGGAACAGCGCTTTAATAGTTTCAATGCAAAGATGTAGTTGGCAGTGGAAAGTACCCATTGTGTTGCATGGCTGTTTGAGCACTACCTTTTATGTCAAAGAGAGAGAAGAGTTGAAGTGAATGCGAGCGTGCCGTGCAGTGGAGGTTGTTGTGTCTTCAGACTATTATGTGATCAGACACCATGTGTGGGTGATGTTTGATGGAGGGTTATATAGTCCACTCATAAACAAGACTTTTGTTACCATGGCAGCAAAATTTAATGGTGTAGGCGAGTATGTGTGTGCATGTGGATATGTAATGCGGACAACAGGTGCGTGCAGATGACAGGTGTGTGCCTGCAAGTGAAGGCAGTTAGATGATATGTCCAATCCGTCACTTCACAAACCTTTCAGAGATGGTTGACCACCTACACGTTTCCCAGTGAAGCTTGATGACACACTTTTTGGCATACACTCCAGCTGAGCAGCATATGCTGTGTTTCTGAGCATGTAGTTAGGGAGGGTTTTACCAGCTGTGCATACCAGGGCAAAGTTCGAGTACAATTTGTCCTTGCCTACCAGTGGACCACAAACATCCCACTAATGTACACAGGCAACCAGTGGTGCGTGTCCCGGTACACCTGCAATTCAGTTGGCTTTGTTGAGCATCCCGAAAGTTGCTTCCCGTTCGTGCTAAAGTTTTGTTCTCTAATGGCACCAATGAGCTACATTGGCACCTTTTTTATCAAGTGAGCCTCCTATTGTCTGCGATGTACCTCAAGTGCCCTCTTGAATCTGCAGCACCAACTGTCAGAGGTGGTACTCATTCAGTGACTCCTGCCACCAGAGTGTTGTATGCTGTTGTTGAGGCAGAGTGGTTTCATGTTCACATCGCGTTCTAAGTGGACCTGTTTTGTGAGTGGCTGAATGGAGAACCTTGTTTCCGTACACACAAGTGGGAAGGCTTTACTCCAGTTCACTCCCAACAGTGCAGAAACCTGGGACTCGGTCTCGTAACCCTAACCTGGGACTCGGTCTCGTAACCCTAACCTGGGACTCGGTCTCGTAACCCTAACCTGGGACTCGGTCTCGTAACCCTAACCTGGGACTCGGTCTCGTAACCCTAACCCTAACCTGGGACTCGGTCTCGTAACCCTAACCCTAACCTGGGACTCGGTCTCGTAACTGATTGGGCTGTCCTTCACCAGCCTCCCGCAGTTGTTCACCAGCCTCCCACTGTCGTCATCGTTCAGAGTGAGAGCAGCTCTCTAGGCAACTCCTGAACATGTGGTGCCAACTGGACTTGCAGTTGTATGTCCCACATTCTGCCCACGGCAGGATAAGGGGGCGCAACTTGTAAGGGACTGGGGACTTCAGTACTTTCACTTTGGCTTACAGAGCATGTATAGGTGTCAAGGGTTGTCCTGGGACAATGTGGGTGGATGATTTGGGTCACTTTGCTGTTTCTTCTCATGGAATTTCCAGTATCTGTTGGACAACACTAGTCCCACAGCAACACATGTATCCTCCCCCAGTCTTGTTGGACGGTCATCCTCCCCGGGGAGGAAGTCGGGAAGGAAGTTGGAAGGAAGTTGGGTGAGGTAACGCTGGTTTCCCTACTAGGAGTGGACTTTGTTACTTGCATGTGGACAGTTGGCAAGCCCGGGCGAGGTCAAGTGCTTGGAATCATCCTCATGCGACTGTGTGGTCTGAGTTTGCCAACAGTATGCTAGGAACTTCCGACGGGTGGCATTCCCAATTTTGAGAAATGGTGTCGTCTAAGTGTGGTCTGTCTGGAGTGAGCTCTTCACTAAGACTCAAGTTCCCCATGCAGGTCACATGACCATTATGGTATCCCCCTGCAGGTCACATGACCACACAGACTCAACTCATTGGCAGTCTATGTGTAATCCAGATAATTCCTAGTAGTTCCCAGCCAGCAGCTGTCTGCTGATTCCACATCTTGATTGTCCCTGGTGCTAGTGCCAGGTTGCACTAGTTGTGCTGTCACTCCTGTCAGCCTTGTGTTTGTACTGTGGTATGGCTAATCAGTGCTACACTGTGTACAGTTGTAAGGCCCACCCTTTCCTTTGTGGGGCGTTACTATGACAGCACCTGTACCAGGTGCTCAGATCAAAGGGTCCTACTTGAACCACCTGACATACAAGACAGTTGGCCTCCATAGGAGCTTTCCTGTTCCTGGAAGCAGAAAGCCTCTCTGCACATGTTAATCTCTGTACACTGGAGCATAGTTACCGTATCATGCCTGAGCAAGAGTGGTGGCCTGCAGCGTGTGCTTCATAATTGTGTGTCCCCTCTAATTATGGGTCAAAATTCAAAATGTAAGTTGATGTCTTTTCCGCAACTCTTTGCACCTTGCAGTTCCTTGTATGGTTCTTGTGCAATTCAAACACTACGTCGTGGTGATATTTCTTTACTCTGCCTGTTCTTGAGTGGGTGTTGATGTGAACTCAACTTGGGAGTGAAAATGGGGAACCTTGCCTGCTGGCAATGGTGGGGAGGGAACCTTGCCTGCTGGCAATGGTGGGGAGGGAACCTTGCCTGCTGGCAATGTTGGGGAACCTTGCCTGCTGGCAATGGTGGGGAGGGAACCTTGCCTGCTGGCAATGGTGGGGAGGGAACCTTGCCTGCTGGCAATGGTGGGGAGGGAACCTTGCCTGCTGGCAATGGTGGGGAGGGAACCTTGCCTGCTGGCAATGTTGGGGAACCTTGCCTGCCTTAATATATTACGTGGATAACCATCTGCTAGGAATGTCCATGAATTGGACTGTTATTGCTCCTGCTACTGAGTTTCATAGCCTGCCTCCACCGGCCGCTGCATCCGTACACAGCGCTCAAAGCATTCTTGCAGCAATTATTCGGCTGTGGAGGAGTGCAGGATTGTCCTCCAGTGCTTACCTTGCTTGCATGCATGGAATTCAAACCCAGGGGACAAGATTCATTGGCCGCACATTATTTTCGTTTGAATTCCTCTAGACTATTAGTGGCTGTGTTTCTCATTAAGGATTCCACTCCCTCTTCCTATTGCGTCCTGGCTACTGGCCCATCACCTAATACACTGGGGAGTACGTGTGTGTTTGGGCCAGAGGAAATTGAGGAGGGAGGGCAGCGTTATTGCTTATGGGAGTGTGAGGTGGCAGTGAGCACGTTCATTGGAGTTTGAGAGCCCCCACTCTATTTCATCACTGAGAGAGAGACTGGCTAGTAAAGGTTGATCTCATTGTGGGCTTTTTTTTGTGGCAATGTGCTCTGGTAGTGTGTGAGGAGCTCTTCACTGAGCTGTGTTCAGGAGTGGACTGACTGTAGTGCTGTGATAATGTGTCTTTGAAGGTTTGGATGCTGATAACTAATTGGCTGGTTTGATCTCAGGATTGATAGAGCCTATATGCTACTTGCTCCTCCCCATGTAGATTTCACTGTGGAGGAAGATGGCATTCTTTTGTGCAGGATCTTCCAATGTTGCAAATCGCAAGAACAAGTCACAGAAATCAGCAGGTGAGTGTGTCCTGTACCCAGGTCTGAGAACCTGGGAACGCGTGTGTGGGGACGAGGTTGTGTGAGCAGTCAACTGTGCTTGGACAGTGAGTGGCATAGGCAATTGTGAAGTAGACCAATTGGACGTATTCCCATACTGCTGAAAGTGGTCTAGGAATAGGCCCAGACCCCTGGTGTGTGTGAGCCCAGACCCCTGGTGTGTGTGAGCCCGGACCCCTGGTGTGTGTGAGCCCGGACCCCTGGTGTGTGTGAGCCCGGACCCCTGGTGTGTGTGAGCCCAGACCCCGTGTGTGTGAGCCCGGACCCCTGGTGTGTGTGAGCCCAGACCCCTGGTGTGTGTGGGCCCAGTCAAATAGCTGGTTTGTGTACGTTAGCTATTGTGATCACAAGCAATGCTTTCCTCTGTCCCATGAAACAAAGCTTTCATCTTTAATGTGTACAAAACTAAACCTAGGTTGTAAATCCTAGCTCGCCACTTGGTATGGTTGACCCCTAGTGGCGGTGACCAACTTCAATGGCCAGGAGGCACGGCTTGTGGCCAACCTATTCACTACTCTATGGTGATACCTTGGCACAGGATCTGAGTTGCACACAGGGTATTTACACTATGGAATACATTCAGTGGTGGTAGTGTACATGACTCTCCTGGCCTGGTAGGAGTCAGTTGAGCACTTGGGGAAAGCACACCAAATACGCCAGCCAGCCAGCCAGCGTGACCACTGTCATCCATGGCACCTTCACCAGCTGAGACCTACCTACCTTGGTGGAGCCTTCCTGCACGACCACCATGGTTCACTTCAGCTGTCGTTGGCAGTACTAAAAATGCATTGGACAGACAGACAGACAGACAGACAGACGGATACAATCGATTATTTAAACCCACAAACACATTTGTATAACACCAAATTTCGAAGTGCCTATTTTTTCACTGTTTTTCGTGGATTGTGGAAATTAAACCTGACAATTTAGCTAGCACCACACCCACTTCAGAAGTGGGTGTGACCACGCAAGACAGCTTCACTCTTTGTTGAAGGTCAAAATGGCTTCCACTAGTATTACGAGGTGAGATTGGATGCAAACCCGACCTGTGGTTCCCTGGCTCGGTCTTCAATCCCAGCTGTCTTGAATCCCAGCTGTCTTGAATCCCAGCTGTCTTGAATCCCAGCTGTCTTGAATCCCAGCTGTCTTGAATCCCAGCTGTCTTGAATCCCAGCTGTCTTGAATCCCAGCTGTCTTGAATCCCAGCTGTCTTGCCAATGTGGTACCCACAAACTAGTCTTGCAGGCCAGGGCATTCACCCGCTAACCGTCACCTCAGTTCAGAATGTTCCTCAGCTAGTCACTTGTTTCAGCATGCGCTATACTGGTACAGGCACACACGGCAGGCGCATCAGAATGGGCGTGCCTAACCAGAATCCTCAATCTGTGAAAAATATTTTATAAGATACCCTACCACACATACACCTGTACTGGTCACCATGAGCTGTGAAGGCTCACAAGTTCCTTGTTGTGGTGGTAGCGGTCATTGCCCCAAATCCCCCTGACCATTATCCCAGTGTGTGTGGGCACACACAAACACTGCTCTGCTTTGATGGCCTGCTCAGTCTGGAGTGTGGTCCTGCCAGACCCATATCAAAGTGGAGAGTGTAATGTCATCTGTTGAGGAATGCTGTGTGGTGGTGAGGTGAGGGTCACGTGACCACTAGTGGAGAGTGTATGTAGAGGAATGCTGTGTGATGGCGAGGGTCACATGACCACTAGTGGAGAGTGTATGTAGAGGAATGCTGTGTGATGGCGAGGGTCACATGACCACTAGTGGAGAGTGTATGTAGAGGAATGCTGTGTGATGGCGAGGGTCATGTGACCACTAGTGGAGAGTGTATGTAGAGGAATGCTGTGTGGTGGCGAGGGTCATGTGACCACTAGTGGAGAGTGTATGTAGAGGAATGCTGTGTGATGGCGAGGGTCACATGACCACTAGTTGAGTCAGGCATGCCATTGGACTCTAGTGCTCAGCTCAGCAGAGCCTGCTGCTCTGAGCGAGGTTGAAGACAAACAGCTCATCATGTATATATCATGTGATATATCATGTGATATATCATGTGATATATCATGTGATATATCGTGGCTGATATTTTTGTTGTACAACGCGTTTTGGAGTCACCCATTGTGCTGGTCAGACTTAGCCAACACCACGCCACCCTCGTTCCCAATGCCACTCTCATTCCCAATGCCACCCTCGTTCCCAATGCCAGCCTCGTTCCCATGCAGAATGTCAGCCGGTTCATTGTTAGAGACTTCAAAGTACTTGGATAGCCAGCCAGCTATACAGTTGAATGGCTCTCCTTCCTGGGATTGCAGCCGCTATTGGCCCACAAACCCTGTGTGTTGAAGTCAGAGCCCAACCTTTGTCCAAGAGTTGGTGCTGACAGCCACCTCAGGAAGCTCCAGTATGGATTCTGCCAGTATGACGTAACACTTGCACAATATGCAGGAACCATGTGGTGGGATGATGGTCACCTGGAAGATGTATTGAGGTCAGAGTGCAACCTTTCTGCCACTACCTTCCTTTGTAGTGTCCTTTGATTGGCTGTTTCCTGGCTACACAGGAGATGCTTGGCTAGCTCTGAGCCCACCACCATCGGGACAGCCTGGCAGGTGGTGCCCACCACCATCAGGACAACCTGGCAGGTGGTGCCCCACCACCATCAGGACAACCTGGCAGGTGGTGCCCACCACCATCAGGACAGCCTGGCAGGTGGTGCCCACCACCATCGGGACAGCCTGGCAGGTGGTGTAGCCTCGTTCCCAGGCCTTCCACACCTCCAGCTTTTGATCGCTTCCAGTATGCAAAAACGGAGGGGGAAGGCCTGGGGAATCTTCTCACGTGATACGCGGCACAGCTGACGTCACGGATTCTAGATGCAATGGCTTATTTACATTCTCATCCACAGCTACAGAGAAGCTAGAAAACTGAAACAAGTTTCAGAGAAGAGGTAAGTCCTACCTGTAAAACATATCCAGGTTCGAAGCAAAACCGCTGAGGGATAGCTGTGATACAAGGGGTGAAACTCCAAATAGTGCCGTCTTTTCGCTCCACGGGAAGATTGCGTCATAGCTGGGCATTTTCACGTTTGTCACTCGGCAGCCCTTTGGAGTCATGCCTTGTAGCCTGGGTATGCTTCATACGCTCTGTGTAAGGTGATTCCCCACCAGGACAGGTGGCCCTCCTGTGGTTTAAGTATCCCAGTAATGCTGCTGCAAGAGATCAAAGCTAATGAAAAGTGTGTATGATATTCATAGTGGGTTAAAAATACTTCTGGTTGTGTGCAGGCAGTTGGAAGATCATGGATCTCCCAAATTGGAATTTTCATCCTTTGTTGACACAATCCTGCCCACCAGTCTCCAGCTCTTCACAATCAGTCCAGCACACACCACACATGCTATGCACACAATAGCCACCCCTGGGGAATACATATCTCCCCCCTCTTGTTCCCTCCCCCCTCCGTTCCTTCCTATCCCCTCCCGTCTCCCCCCTCTGTCCCCCCTCCGTCCCCTCCTGCCCCCTTCCCACATATTCTTGATTCAATGAAGGACTTGCACGTTCAACAACCATTTGGATGCTGTACCTTGGGTGATTGGGTCTGCTCCAGCATGAGTGTTGGCAGGAGAGGTAGGCAGGTCTCAGTGCTAGGCTGTGACCCTGTGCCGGAGTGTTGGGTTGATGGTAGACAGCCTTGACTCGTTGCAGAGTCAGCTCCTCAGTGTATGCCGAGTGTTTTCTTCACTGACCCTGGCTGAGTGCAACCGATGTATATATTGGCCTCTGAACAGCACAAGTGCAGATACCAGTCACATTAAATTGATACCAGTGGTTATCACGCCGTTACCTGCTAGTCAACACAGTGTCTCTAAGCATGGTGGTCACAGATGAGTGGGCGTGCATATTAGAACTGTTTACAAAGGAAGTCTTTGCTGGTAATCAGTGCCACAGCTGGCCAGCAACGTGTTATTGAAATCTAATCCCCCAATGTTGGTAGAGTGCTATTGCAGGCATTTGGATACTCATTGTGGGCCATATGTTGAGCCACATCAACCTCCTGGCCCCACTGTGTCCTCACAGTGTTGGATTGCGGTGATGGTACTCTGGTATATACTCTGCACGCATGAGAGTGGTCTGTAGTTGTGTCAACAGCTGAATATGCTGTGCATGTATTCATGACCTGAGATCCTCAGACTCTACCATGTCAGCAATTGGCTATCATGCCAGCTTGGATACTTGTTTCCCAAATATTTAGCAACTGTCTTGGATAAACAGCTGCAAGTCTAAACAGTCCCTCAGCGTGTTCATCCACGAGTACGTTGTTGTGGAGATTCAATTTCTGTCACATGATGTCCTGAACCGTTGCAGTACACCCACGCAATGTGTGGACTGGCATGGCATGTGATTGTGTGCACAGCATTAGACACTGCGTAATACAGCAATGTAGTTATAGCATCAGATCAAGATGGTGGCATTCTTCCCACTTCACTTCAAAGCAGTCCTAGAACTGCAGGTCAGATTGCAGCAGGGCAGCTGTGTTCATGCATCCAGCCATTCCCGTCATGGTGGCTCAAGAGTCTTGCTGGTCGAGGTGGAGAAGGTGCCTTCTGTACTGCAGCCACATGCTGCTGAATCTGTTTGCTCAGTAGCTGTAGAGCAGAATGGTAGAGTCCATAATGCTGTTGCATCTGTGGATCTGCACGAGGTGATTGCACATGATCGTTCATGTGGTGCATGTGATCGTTCACGGAGGTGCACATGATCATTCATGGAGGTGCACGTGATCGTTCACGGAGGTGCACGTGATCGTTCACGGAGGTGCACGTGATCGTTCACGGAGGTGCACGTGATCGTTCACGGAGGTGCACGTGATCGTTCACGGAGGTGCACGTGATCGTTCACGGAGGTGCACGTGATCGTTCACGGAGGTGCACGTGATCGCTCACGGAGGTGCACGTGATCGTTCACGGAGGTGCACGTGATCGTTCACGGAGGTGCACATGATCGTTCACAGAGGTGCACGTGATCAGATAGGTTGAACAGAGACCTAATATGCAACATGTGCATGCAGCTGCCCTGCCGGCAATTGACGTACCTGCTACACGTTGTGTGTGTATAGATCTGACTTCCCCATACAAGCTCCTGTCTTCTTGTACACCACGCAAGACAGCCATCCAGAAATGTCATGATTTGAGGAATTGTTGATGTCAATCAAGCACTAACACAGGTGGCTGCCCCTACAGCTCTTGAAGGCATCCCATAAAATGGCTCATTACCTGCAGTCGTTATCTTAGTGCAATCAGGGTGTGTGTGTGTGTGTGCAGCTGCCCAAAGTGGGCGGTGCAGTGTTGTTCTTGGACAGTACAGATAACGTGCAGCTGTTGACACTAGTGCTAGTGGGTGCACATTGCCATCAGGTAACGTGCAGCTGTTGACACTAGTGCTAGTGGGTGCACATTGCCATCAGGTGCTAAGCAGGCAAAAACTTTGGGACAAACTTTAGAAAACCATCCATACTTCAGATTTGGCCTACCAATATTTCACCATGAGGAGTTCCCCATAGCAGATTCTTAGCCATGCCTTCATGCATAGCCTCGTTCCCAGGCCTTCCACACCCTCCAGCTTTTGATCGCTTCCACTAGTATGCAAAAACGGAGGGGGAAGGCCTGGGAACGAGGCTATTCATGCAAGTGGTCCACACCTTCATGCCATTCTTAACCACACCTTCATGCAAGCCACACCTTCATGCCACACCTTCATGCAAGTGGTCTTTCCTTGGGAGGTGTGAGCTGATAGGCACTTTTCAGTATTCCATGGGAAACAATTCCTTTGTTAGTTTCAATGGGTTAATTCATCTCCCTAAGTGAGTGGGCAGATCTGTGTATGGTTCAGGGTAACGACTGTTTGCTGGCCGCTTTGTTCTGTGGGCCAAGGCCAGCTGAATTGAAATCAAAGGATAGAAGTTGTCAAAACGGGCCCTTGGAATACACACTATACCGTTTCACGCAAACGCAAAATGTATCAGAGGAATTACGGAACAATTTCTAAACAGTTTACTCTTTCAGATGTGAGTATGAAAACCCAATTATCTGGCAGTAAAATGGAAATTTGTAGTCTTGGATTGGTCACGATCCTCTTGGTCAGGCATCCCAGGAGGTGGTTGTGGGACGGTAATCTCTCTAACAGGCATCCGAGGAGGTGGTTGTAGGACGGTAATCTCTCTAACAGGCATCCGAGGAGGTGGTAATCTCTAACAGGCATCCGAGGAGGTGGTTGTAGGACGGTAATATCTCTAACAGGCATCCGAGGAGGTGGTTGTAGGACGGTAATCTCTCTAACAGGCATCCGAGGAGGTGGTAATCTCTAACAGGCATCCGAGGAGGTGGTTGTAGGACGGTAATATCTCTAACAGGCATCCGAGGAGGTGGTTGTAGGACGGTAATCTCTCTAACAGGCATCCGAGGAGGTGGTTGTAGGACGGTAACCCATCTGATGTCATCGCTGCTCACCACTCAATGTTTGATTGGCCCTGTAATGCATTCTGTATGAGATGTGCATGTTCTGTCGACTGATTCCCAGGCATCTTCCAGCTTTTCATCACTTGCAGTGCAGAAAATCTGAGTGCTATGGTGATCACATGTTAGATTGTGCATGGGGCTCAGAAGAGTGAAGGTAGCACGTATCTAGCTAGCGGGGGTGATTGTCATACACACCAAGCATTGAGTGTATGGGATTAGACGAAATGGCATGACACCGGTTGAACAATGTGAAAAAATGAACTCTTTGTTGATCCGTGCTGACGTCCCATGCCCTCCTTGCTTTTCCGTACTGCAAGTGACAAGAAACTTGACCAAGTCCGCCACAACCTTGTGGCAGCATTGTAGTCCCAATAACAGGATACTGGGACCAGTTGTGTGTATAGCTAGAAATGAAGGATGGCCACCTGTTATTTACACCTTTACTCCAAGCAGCAGGTCTCACCTGTCACCACTGGTATAATATTCTGTCACCTGACCCAGTATATTGGTCTGCTAATGTCACCTGACCCAGTATGTTGGTCTGCCATTAGTCAACCTTGTTGGATTGACTTCATGTAATGGATAAGATCTCACATTGGACTGTAATAGCGTGTTGACTGTAATATAGCGTGTTGGACTGTAATAGCTTGGTTCCGTATTGGAGATAACTATCAGTGGGACAAACCCTTGTTTCCAACCCCTCGCTGTGCGCCATTGTCACGTGATCACAAGCGTTTATTGGAGTAACAACCCCCAACCTTGTTCCCCCACACTCTCAGTAGGAGAACACAGTCTTAATGAGCCGTATATTCATTTTCAAGCTCACGTCTCAACGTGTCCACAGTTCACAGCTAAAGTTCCCTTGCTCTAGTAAAATGAATTGGATGCTAATATGTGTTATCAGTTTCAAATATCCTCCTAAGTGCATTACATATGATACCCTGTTTGCCCAGGCAGGATTCTGTTGCCCTGCAAGTGCTTTGGAGGGAAATTGTCTGATTGGCCCTTTTTTTTTTGGAGGGAAGGGATACTACTGGTCAGTTTCTGTGATGCCCTGATGTGATTGGTCAGTTTGGAGGGCTATTTGTAGGGGAAGTTCTTAACCTGTACTTACTAGGGGGTTGTGGTCAGTGAGTTTGGCATCTGCGTCTTCTGTCAATTGGATTAGATGCCTTCAAGTTCCGTTGTCCCAGCGTGTGGCGCTGTGTTGGGTAGTGAGTGCAACTGCAACA
The DNA here is from genome assembly GCA_963931865.1 of Axinella damicornis. NCBI lineage: Eukaryota > Metazoa > Porifera > Demospongiae > Axinellida > Axinellidae > Axinella > Axinella damicornis. The sequence continues at coordinate 391,931 of OZ007505.1, read as the reverse complement.
CTCCCCTAGTGTATGGCTAAGCAGAGCAGAACGTTGAGCATGCGAGAGAGGGAGGGAGGGAGGGGGGATGGAGGGAAGAGGGAGGGGGGAGAGAGATAGACAGGGAGAGACACATGAGAAGAAGATGAGACGCAGCACTGAACAGTCTCCTGCCTATTGTACTGCCTAACAGTTCATGCTAAAACCAGGTTTCAGTGTGTGCTGGTAATGAGATGAGTTAGTTGGTAGGGTGGCAACACCTGCCCTCTGGCTACCTGACACAGATCCAATTTCCAGGTTTGTGGCTTTGGAAGCCAAACAAGGGCTCATTATAGCTGCCAGTATTTCAACACAGAAGCTATTGAGTTGTTCAGTTGTAGCTGAGTCTTGGCAGTGCTGTGGGTTGGCTAGCCATCACTACGTATCTATAGCTAGCTTGAGTTTGAACAGGAGATGGCATTCCTCCAACACCTGCCTGAACTGTGGTCAACATTCAGAGGTGAGCTGGGAGGTGTGTAGTGCATGGTCTCTAGTAAGTGAAGGTGCCTCTCAAACTGGAGAGTTGAAGTTTGACATTTCCAGCTGCAGTTTAAAGTCAGTCATCATTACAATATCCTGCAGACTTTGGGTGGTATGGGTTTAGTACATGCACTGTTGCACTGGCTGTCTAATCAGTGTAGCTGTACACAGATCGAACAGCTGCATGTATAGTAAGCCTGTCATGTGTCCCTCTACAAGTGTGCCAGGTGTTCTCTGGGTGGTCATTGGAAGCTTTCCCTGAGCCTTAGGATATAATCTCCTTGTACAACCTGGGGCCAGACCACCTTGGTGTGTGTGCTGCAGTGCTGACAGGGACTAAGCCGCTTGCATGTGCACTGCCAGGAGGGAGTTGGTGTGTGTGCTTCCTAACTCTGTGGTCTGCCTGAAGAAGTGGTGCTGCTTGCTTGACCTGTCATGCAAGCCAGTGTCACGGATGGTTGGCAAGTCTGTGTATAGGTACTTGTGTATGCAAAACCAAAGCTGTATGTGTGTGTGTAAGAGGTTGTGTGCAGGAAGAGTGTGTTGGTGTATTTGTGTGTCTGTGTGAGAGATATGCACTAGGTCACTAGGTGTACGTGTGTGTATGACTCGCACAGTTTGTGGAAGGAAGTCCATCAACATGGGTGTGGGGGGTGTATTTGTGTGTCTGTGTGAGAGATATGCACTAGGTGTACGTGTGTGTATGACTCACACAGTTTGGGAAGTCCATCAACATGGGTGTGGGGGGTGTATTTGTGTGTCTGTGTGAGAGATATGCACTAGGTGTATGTGTGTGTATGACTCACACAGTTTGTGGAAGTCCATCAACATGGGTGTGGGTTCAGGGAGTGTGACACAGCCGTACACCTGCACACTTGCAAGGGAAATTCCTCAAAGAATTCTTCGAATATTCTAACGTGCAGTTTCCATGGCAGTGTAGCGCCGTATGTACAGGAATTGTGCTAAGTGCTCAAGTCTGTTGATACGGTGTTCAGTATGCAGGATCATGTTCTGCCCAATCTGGTTACACAAGTTGATTGGATAAAGTAATTTCGTGTGGAATGGCTGCCTGAAATGCCTTGTGACGCCCAATTGACTTTGCCTGCCACCCTTCTGTTCCCTGAGCTTCAAGATGTGTTGTACAAGCCTAAAACTCGCAGACCACGCTGGTTAGCATCTCCCACACTTTGTCCATGATAAGGGATCGCTCGTGTAGCATGTAGTGCGGGAAATTCCTCACCAAACATTCCAGCTTGCAGTCTCCGTGGCATTGCAGCGCCATATGTACAGGAATTGTGCTAAGTGCTCAAGCCCACTGTTGATGCGCCATATCAACTGTATATACAAATCTCCTGACTGGCTTGTCCCTTGGGTCATTTAGCCTACATACACAATGGTGGCCACGAGTGGTTACTCAGATGTTGACTTAGTGGATGTTTGTTTCACTCAGTGGAGTTTACTTTAGACCAAGTTAGTCGCCTTGTCTCCTGAGTCAATTCTTGACATTGTCTGTCACACACACACACACACACACACACACACACACACACACACACACACATACACACGCACACAGGCTCAAGACCAACGCAACCTCCTAAAGTAGTTGGTGGGGACAATGATCGTGTGGTCAATGGTTCCGTGCGCAACCCTCCCCTCTCCACCACCATCCCACACTCCAACTCAGTAGACCTCCCTCACAGCCGCAAGATGATTGTGGTACGGGAGTACATCCCCCAGGACAATCGGGGTCTGGCAGTGAGGGGGGGAGAGTCTGTACAGGTGATTCGCCAGGATGGAAACCTGCTACTCGTCAGGAACGAGTGGGGGAAGGAGGGGATAGTTCCCAGCACACACCTGTTCGCCCCCTACACCGCCACAAGGACCCGAAAAGTGGTTCCATCCAATCCGATTAGACCTGTAGCCAGTGGCTCCAGTGTCCATGACTTTGACCCCGCCCCCAGGAATGTGCCAATGTACCCCAGCCATTCTGCCGGGCGACCTCGTCACTACACTATGGAGGACAATGACAACAAGATGGTGAATGGGACGCGGAGGGTCACGTCCCCACCCAACACCTCGGTAGCCCCTCTCATCCCACGCAACGATCTCAGCTACAATAACAACAATGTTACCATGACAACAACGGGGGGTCCCACGTATGAGCAGAAGTACTCTCCCTCTTCCTCCAGCGGGGTCGCTACTGGCCCCTCCTCCCCAAGTTTCAATTCTCTGCATCAGTCGACGTCCCAAGAGAACTTGGGTCAGGACACCATCTCCAGCAGCCCCTCCCCCAATGACCAGCTCTCCCTGTCCAGCATCGAGGAGGAGGACCAGCAACCCTACCCGGCCGTCGTTCACCCCATGCACTACATGGACAATGACACCGAGAGAAGAAGTGGCCCTCTCTCCAGTGATGAGACATTGACAAGAATCGGAGGGCGTGCCACTTCTGAATCCAACCTGTTCAATTTGAAACAGAGACCCCTTCCACCTCCTCCCGCTCGCCGTAACAAGGAGGGTGTGTACGTGTCCCAACATACAAACCACATCTATAGCACCATTGGTGACGATATTCCACCCCCTATTCCCCCAAGGAATGTACCCGCTTTTTATTCAGCCAGCCAGGGAGACGGTTCTACCGATACCTACTCCAATCCGGTTGATGCAATCAGTCAGGGAGGTAGCTCTCATCACAGCCAGGACAGAATGCCCCACTACAGGGTGAGGAGCTTGACGGACGTTCGAACCAGAGATGTGAAGCACAATGCTCAGTACTCATCCGTTTTCCATGGAACGGTAACACGGTCCCACGGCAGGTCGAACGGGTCCTCTCACTACGACCCAGAATCTGTCACAAGTGATGGATCAAGTCGAAGATCTTCCAAGAAAAGTGCCACCAGAGATCGAATCCAAGAAGAGACGGGTTTGGAAGGGCCTCGAGAAAAGATGCCCAGGTTGCCACTGTCAGAGATGAACAGCCGGAGGCTCCACTCACAGACAAAGATTTCCAAGTTCCGTAAGTGTCTCTGGGGATTGTACATGGTCACAGCAAACTTTGAAGCATTTGATGAGAATGAGGTTGCAGTCCGCAAGGGAGAGCATGTGTCGGTGTGGAACCAGGACGATCGGGACTGGTACTGGATCGTGAAGCATGCCAGCAACTGTACGGACGAGGGCTTTGTCCCAAGCTCCTACCTCAGGGAGATTGTGTCCTCGGACTCCAAGCAGGCATCAGGTGAGTGTATGTGTTCTCGGTAGTGAGTTCAGAGGGGGGAGAGGGGTTGTCACGTATCACAGGTGGCTAGGAGCTGCTGACGCACACCTGCAAGCCTGCATTGTGGGGTAGTGAGTTCCAGAGGGAGGGTGGTCATGACCTCTCACAGGTGACTAGGCATATCCACTCCCTGTGTGTTGCAGAGTGTGATCTTGTGGTCACATAATAGTATCTGTCCTGTGACTTCAAACCTGCGCTGTTTGCCCACTCAGTATGGTTTCCGTTTCTATGACAACAGCAAGCCAATTTGCCACTAGGGTATGGTATTATGACCAGTGACCGCTTGTTTATGAGGTTTCAAGTGTTTATTGACTTACATTACTGAGCTGATACACTGTCAGATGGCTCACTAATGGCATTGAGTGTACTGAGGAGAGTGGGGTTCACTGATGGTTCAGCCAGTGACAAATGGTGTGCACTCATTTGAACAGTCGTAGGGTGTGCTAGTACTGAGTGATGTGCTGCACCTCAGCACGTCCTTAGTATCAATCCAGGAACACATTATGTATGCCACCCGAACTGACTTGTCCTCCCTCCCCTTTGCTGTTGCTCCCTCTCTCCTTCCGCCTTCCCTTCCCTTCTCCCTCCTATCCCCTCCACACAGCTATGGAGCCAGTAGTGCAAGACAAGCTCTCCCAGCCAAACAGAGCTTCTTCCCTGAAGCAACATCCTTCACACCAGCCCCAGGAGCTGGAGGTTCCTCGGCACAGACCCCGATCAGGATCAGGGTCCCAGGAAATGAGATTCACATCTGTCCACAGGAGGTCGTCAATCGGGAGCACAGGAGGGGGACGTCGTGCAAGACTCAATTCTGACAGCAGCCTACGATCCTCAGGACTCAAACTAAAGACTCCTTCTTCCACTAGTATTGAAAAGATAGATTTTCCTGAGAGCCCTCCCTCCTCTCCTCCGCCCCCATATAGTGAAGTGGATCGTAGCAATCGTCGTTTTGCCCAGTTCAGCTTATCACAGCAGCCCGAGGTGCCGTCATCCGGTACGTACTCAGCTTCGATGCACAGAACAAGTTCCCACGGACACGTGTCTACAAATTCAACCTACCAAATGAGACCACGAATGAACACACACCCCGCTATACCCCCGAGTGAGCGAAGAAGAGGAAATCCTCCAGAAGTGCTCCACCACCCTCCTGCGGCAGTTGAGGGTGGGACGCTTGTCTAGTTTTATGGACATGTACTTGGACGGTGACACGATACTATCCCTACATTTTATATTGTTTTATTGATTCATGAATGTGTATGGCTAAGACTCATTTTGTGTGTAATCACCAATTCTCTTGTAATGTGGCTGCCGCTTGTATTGTTTGTGTACATTACCTCATCAGTACTTACACCAGACTTGTGTTTCATGTGCCAAAATTGGATCACAGACTATCCCCCTGGGTCCCCAGCCCCTATCCCCCACTAGCCTCATCCCTAGCCTTGTGATAACCCACCCACTCTCTGCTGCAGCAGCTAAAAGCTGCAGTGTAGGGTGGAGGCCCATGGCCAGTGCACATACAGGTACAAGGTCAAAACCTGCAATTCAGTTTCTAGAGAGGTTGGATCCTAACAAGGCATGTGGCATAGATGGGATTAGTGCCAAACTTCTGCACCGGAAATCGGTCAAAGCATAGATACGCTCTATTGTCTATGGTCAGTCTTGTTTTCCTCTTGCCACTCTGAAGAGAGGAAAAGCTCACGTTACACCTGTGCCGAAAGGAGGAGACAGTGATGCTGTGTCCAACTCATGTCTGTGATGCCTGTTTACGTATCTCTATGGAGGGGGGGGGTGATCAGTGTCTCAGGCCGAGTGACCCAGCATGCACGAGACCGATTGGAGGATGGGGGTGGGGCTGGTGGCATTAATAAGAATGACAAAGAATGCACAATGGAATGTCACTATCGGCCGTGATTTGTCGGTGATCGAAGACACCTCTTCTCCTGTTCCGAATGTAAGTAATGGACACGTACATAAACCAATACAGTAGATCGTCCGATCACCTGCAGTGCTTTTCACAATCATACATCTCCCGCCCTTTTCATCGGTTGCCAGAAAGGGGTGTGGTGGCCCAAATATCTGGTGTGCTAGATCGTGCGTGTGGCTCTAGATCTGTGGTGCTCTATGCTGTCTGATCATGATGCTCGTGGCCAAGCAATCACCCATTATACAGTAAGTGTTCGTGCTCAGATGAGGGAAAAGATCTTACTGGGTGGGATGCCTTTGAGCATGCCAGCGTATGATGTCATCGTTCAGAAACAATCCATGTTAGCAGAATAGCCACAATCCTGGGAGGCGAGAAGTCCCTGGCTTCTACAGGGATTTTTTGTGAACATTTGATCCGAGCTTCTGATACTTTGGTGCATGTTGCATCAGAGGTAAGAAGTGCCGTGCGCTCCTCTAGAGATCCACAACTGATCACAAACTATACCCTCTTGGAGTTCATCCAGTTCTGATGATCGTTGTTGTTAGTCCATACCAATTGATTTGAATATCCAAGGTCAGTTTGGACAGGAGCTTATGAGCAGAATGAAGGAACAGTTAGCTGCCATATATACCTATGAACTAATAGCGTATACAGTTAGAGTTAGGTTCTATGCCCTAGCACCAGAGTCCCTCTACCTAAGCAAGCCTGTGGAGGTTCACGTCACACTACATGTGTGAACAGTATGCTTGCCTCAAAAGTGTGTATTCAAATCCATACAAGGGAGTTTATAGACTGCTATTCGATGACACATGGACACATGGTATATACTTTTCCTCCCTGTAGTGATGACACCAGCTCCAGCGATTCTGAGGTAATTTAAACAAGTGTAGTTGCAGCCATAATCTAGCCTCGTTCCCATGCTGGCTCTCCCCATGCTGGCTCTCCCCATGCTGGCTCTCCCCATGCTGGCTCTCCCCATGCAGGCTCTCCCCATGCAGGCTCTCCCCATGCTGGCTCTCCCCATAATCTAGCCTTGTTCCCATGCTGGCTCTCCCCATGCTGGCTCTCCCCATGCAGGCTCTCCCCATGCTGGCTCTCCCCATAATCTAGCCTTGTTCCCATGCTGGCTCTCCCCATGCTGGCTCTCCCCATGCTGGCTCTCCCCATGCTGGCTCTCCCCATGCTGGCTCTCCCCATGCTGGCTCTCCCCATGCAGGCTCTCCCCATGCAGGCTCTCCCCATGCAGGCTCTCCCCATGCTGGCTCTCCCCATGCAGGCTCTCCCCATGCTGGCTCTCCCCATGCTGGCTCTCCCCATGCTGGCTCTCCCCATGCTGGCTCTCCCCATGCTGGCTCTCCCCATGCTGGCTCTCCCCATGCTGGCTCTCCCCATGCTGGCTCTCCCCATGCTGGCTCTCCCCATGCTGGCTCTCCCCATAATCTAGCCTTGTTCCCATGCTGGCTCTCCCCATGCACAAACACAATTTGAGAACTGTAAACGACGAAAAGCTGGGCAATGGACTGGGAACGAGGCTAGCCATAATCCTATGAGCCCAAACGGAACAGGTCCAACACGAAGATAGTACAATTACTGAACATTCCAAAAACTGCTGGCTGTATATAGTAGACTGCCATCAGACAATCGCCTAACCTTCAACCAGTTGAGCAATGAGCAGTACTATTGGGAACAAGGCTAGTGGACACCTGTGTTCAACTCCACAGCATGTTAACACTTGTAACTGTAAATTGGAACTTAAACTATAGTCAAGGTAGCCTTGTTCCCAGGCCTCCACGCCCAGCTTTCGTACTGCAAGCGACAAAAGCTAGCGTGGAGGCCTGGGAACGACGCTATAGTCTAGGTAGCTATAGCTAGGTGCTTGTATGCCTTCCACTTTAAACTTGGACACGCACCTGTTGTTGTTTACGGAAACCCTAGGGAGGGAAATCCCCTCACTGCCACATGGCCATGTACTGCTTCCCACCCCTTCCTGCCCCCTCTCCAGATGGAGCCACTGGCCCCATGTGACCCCCAGGACCCTACCCAACCTGCCCCCTTCGAATTAATCACAGAGAATGTGTACATCACTGACACGTGAGTTGGCATGTGCCAATCGTTGCCTGGGGAAACACCAACTAGAACAGCAGAAGGACTTGGTTGTGCACTCGTACACGTTATTGTGCTACATTCTATGGTGCTAGACTGGCACTTCATGGACTGTTGGCAAAAGACAGTTTGGTACTGAAGTGCCAGCTATAGCTATCAACTGTAGGCCTATAGGCAAGAGCACTTGATGACATCATCGTTATCGTCATGACGATGATGTCATCGCGTGCTCTTCGCTTGGGGTATGTACTGTTACTGATGTAGAATTATGTGCATTGCAGTCTGACTTCGAGGGATAAGAAGAGAGCGAAACGGATGGTGTGTGAGTGCCAGTTTGATCCAGGTAAAGTTTCTATTGGAGGATCATGTGACTTTCATGTGATTTTCAGATGATGCTCATGTGATTTCTTCCCAGAGTTGGATGACCCAGCGGATGCATGTGGGGAGAACTGTCTCAACAGACTTCTGATGATAGAATGGTCAGTTGGATGATACCATACATGTAGCCACAAAGATTGATCCCCCCCCCCCCCCCCCCCTCTCTCTCTCTCTCTCTCTCCCAGTGGTTCCAGGTGTCCCTGTGGAGAGTACTGCAATAATAAGAAGTTTCAGAGGGTGTGTTTGGATCCCAACCTGATTCTTTGGCTTTGATAGTGAGACATTCCTCTACCTCCTCCGTCCGTGCAGGCAGAGTATGCGCCAGTCAAAGTGTTCAAAACCGAGAAGAAGGGATGGGGACTACTCGCCACCAAGACCATCCCTTCGTACGAACCACTGTCCTCTCTGTTCTCTGCTTTGAGACATATTGCTCACTTATTCAACAAGAAGTAATTGTACCTTTCTCCTCCTCTCTCCCTCTCCCTCCTTCCCTCTCCTCCTCCTCATCTCTTTCTTCTTTCCCCTCTCTCTCCTCCCCTGATCTCCTGTTTCCGCTCTCTCCCTTCTACCTTCCCCACACCCATCTCCCTCCTCCCACAACTCTCAGAGGGATATTCACCATGGAGTACTGTGGTGAGGTCTGCACGCCAGGTGACTTTGAGCTGCGAAAGAAGGAGTATGTGAAAGACAAGAGAAGGCACTATTACTTCATGTCCCTCAAGACAGACCAGGTCACAAAACCTCTCCTAGTCCAACTCCTCCCCTTAAAGCCTGATTTGTGAAGCTCCTAGGAAGCATTCAAACTTGTATCCTCTTTCGTACCACCTCAGATCCTGGATGCCACGCGCAAGGGTAACCAGTCCAGGTTCATTAATCACAGCTGTGACCCAAACTGCGAGACACAGAAGGTGTGACCTTTGGGGTTACGTTTTAGTTGCTTGATGTTGTCCTGCTTGTGCTAGTTTGTATGTCTGCCTGTGTGTCATGTCTGTTTGCGTGTCTGCAGTGGACGGTGAATGGCAGACTTCGCATTGGCTTCTTCTCTGTGAGAGAGATTCCGGCTGGCGATGAACTTACGTTTGACTACCAGTTCCAGAGATTTGGGTGAATACACTCTGCATTGCAGCATTCAATTCCACCACAGACATACACCCACACATGCACACAACACACACACACACCCCCTTTTCACTTGTTCACTTAACACACGTACATGTACACACACACACCTACACACAACACCCACCCATGCACACACCCATGCACACACAACACACACACACCCAGGGACATTGCTCAGAAGTGCTATTGTGGCAGTGCAAATTGCCGTGGTTACCTTGGTCAGACCAAGCAGTCGGCGGGGAGGATGGGGGGTGTTCATCGTGAGATGGGATCTCCCTCAGTACGGGAGGGGAAGAGGAGGGGGAGGCAGAGGGCGCAGAGTGTGGAGGACTCTATGGTACGTGGATGCACACACAGCTCACAACCACAGCTGTGTGTGTGTGTGTGTGTGTGTGTGTGTGTGTGTGTGTGTGTGTGTGTGTGTGTGTGTGTGTGTGTGTGTGTGTGTGTGTGTGTGTGTGTGTGTGTTAGTGTGTGTATAGGAAGGGCTGAAAAGTTCTAGACAGGAGAGGTGAAGCTATTCAAAAGCATGGTGTGTGTGTAATCCTGGGGAACTAGGCTAGCTATGGTCATGGTGTGACCCATCACAGTGATGGACTCTGTATGGTAAAGGTCGACCATGGGATGTATAGCATGACCTTCACACTGACTGGCACATGTAGCACGACCTTCACACTGACTGGCACATGTAGCACGACCTTCACACTTAATACCTGCAGCTGCCAAACACCTACCACACTCATGCATACACACACACACACTCACGCACATACACACACACACACACACACACACACTCACACACACACACACACTCACACACACTCATCACTCACACAAACAGTTTGAGAAGGAGGTGTATGACATCGTTGGTTCAAGTTGGCGCCTGAAGGACAATGAACAGGTGATAGCAATCTCCAGGATCATGCTGCGAGCAGAGACACCCAGCCAGAGAGTGATGCTCCTTCAGGTACTGGTGGGACAGCAGACGTGGGGTAGCTGACGTGGGACAGCAGACGTGGGACAGCAGACGTGGGACAGCAGATGTGGGGTAGCAGACGTGGGGTAGCAGATGTGGGGTAGCAGACGTGGGGTAGCAGACGTGGGACAGCAGATGTGGGACAGCAGACGTGGGACAGCAGATGTGGGGTAGCAGACGTGGGACAGCAGACGTGGGACAGCAGACGTGGGACAGCAGACGTGGGACAGCAGACGTGGGACAGCAGATGTGGGGTAGCAGACGTGGGGTAGCAGATGTGGGGTAGCAGACGTGGGGTAGCAGACGTGGGACAGCAGATGTGGGACAGCAGACGTGGGACAGCAGATGTGGGGTAGCAGACGTGGGACAGCAGACGTGGGACAGCAGACGTGGGACAGCAGACGTGGGACAGCAGATGTGGGGTAGCAGACGTGGGGTAGCAGACGTTGGGTAGCAGACGTGGGGTAGCAGACGTGGGACAGCAGACGTGGGGTAGCAGACGTGGGGTAGCAGACTTGGGTAGTTGATGGGGCATGGTGGAGTGCTCACGTTGAGTGGAGTGAATACGCCATCAGTTGGATTCTTAAATTTGTGTAGCACCTCCTGCAGCGTCTCTGTATTCTCCAGCTCAAGGATTCTGCTGTCCGCTCTCCTTCAGGTGCTCCAGGCGAGTGAGGACGCTGCCTGCCTCCGAAAATTTCTCTCCCTGCACGGCCTTCAGCTGCTCTGGAGTTGGATGGTGGACACCAATGACTCTGATGCTTTAGAAGTACTACAGTTCAGGCAGCAGGTAAGTCAAGTGACTGGTCATGTGATCACCAAGGGTCCTCATGTGATTATCATGTGACTGTGACACTCCCCCAGGTGATGCTGACACTGGACCACTTGCCAATCACCAACAGGAACCAACTTCAGGACAACAAGATCCTGACCGTGGTGAGGAGATGGGCCGAGAGGGAGAGCAAAGCCAAGCAGCAGCTGCAAGAGGACTCGGAACCAATAGAGTTAATCGAGGGAACTGTTGTTAGCGAGGCTGACAGTGCACCGTGTGATGGTGTAGAAGGTGGAGGGGGTGTGGCAGTGGGTGTGGCCAGAGAGGAGGAGGGGTCGTGCGAGGCAGAAGCCAGGGAGGCCAGTGCAACAGAGTCGCAAGGTTTGTTAACACGACTGATACGAGCACTGATGCCTCTGTCTGTAGGTCCCTGCATCGGTGGGTACTGTAGTGCCGCCTAACTGAAATGGAAGCATCTGTCAGTTTGGAGGTAAAAGTGCCAGAGAATACAGAGAATGTTGCAGAAACGTCACTGCTATAGGTTCTAATGACCTGTTATAAGCCGTAGTACAGTGCTGCCTTCCAAGATGGTGGCAGTTGACAACCAGGGGTAACCTGCCCTGACGTCACTATGGTGGCAGTTGACAACCAGGGGTAACCTGCCCTGACGTCACTGTTACCAGGGGCAACCTGCCCTGACGTCACTGTTACCAGGGGTAACCTGCCCTGACGTCACTGTTACCAGGGGTAACCTGCCCTGACGTCACTGTTACCAGGGGTAACCTGCCCTGACGTCACTGTTACCAGGGGTAACCTGCCCTGACGTCACTGTTACCAGGGGTAACCTGCCCTGACGTCACTGTTACCAGGGGCAACCTGCCCTGACGTCACTGTTACCAGGGGCAACCTGCCCTGACGTCACTGTTACCAGGGGTAACCTGCCCTGACGTCACTGTTACCAGGGGTAACCTGCCCTGACGTCACTGTTACCAGGGGTAACCTGCCCTGACGTCACTGTTACCAGGGGTAACCTGCCCTGACGTCACTATTTTGCTCATGCATACACGAGCCTAGACCTCCAACTGTGAAGTTGTCAAACAAGCATCCATCTTTGTCTTGTGTGTGCACAGATGAGAGCCAGGCAGATGAGGAGAAGCTACAACAGCTAGCTTCTGGGCTCCTGGAGAAGTGGAGCACTTTGAAGGAGGTGTTCAGAATTCCAAAACGAGCGACACCCGTAAGCTATTGCACGATACTATTTCCAAGTAGCAACTGATCTGCTGGTACAGTACACAACACAGCTCTGGCAGAGGTGCAGCTGGCAGAGTTCAGGATTTCCATCCAGATTTGTCTCGCAGCTTTGAAGAAAACCCCGGGAGGATTTCACATGCGAGACGGTGCCTCCATGACGCCACTGGAAGCTCTGTGTGTCGTCGTGGATGGTAGGTTGTCTCAGTCTGGTCCCCAAGCTGACGTGTTCAGTGGCATCGATATCTGATACATGTAGATGTGACGTGCCACCGGCTCACGTGTGAAACCCTCCCAGGCTTTCCATGATCGTTCTACAAAGCTGCCAGAATTGTTATCCTACACAATCTCGAGATTGCACAAATTCCTAAATTGCGCGGAACATATATACCACAAGCCTAATCCACGCCTCACAGACACATAGACGCTTACTTCATGATCACTCACACACACACACATGCACATTCCCACACGTGATGATCATGATCACACACACACACGTGATGGCCATGATCACTCACATGTGCACCTGTCCACGCATGCACCAGCTGAAGAAAGCTGCTTCTGAGGCTGAGAGTGACCAGCACGAGAAGGAGGAGGAGAAACAAGGCACGGGACAGGAGGAAGGGGAGGGGTGGGACGGTCGAAACCAGAGAAGGAAGTCACTGCAGACCAAGCACATCAACCTGTCCCCAACATGGTAGGGAGCCACCAACTTCTCCATTCCTCTCTCCTCCCTTCCCTCCATCCCTCCCTTCTTCTCCGTCCCTCCCTCCTCACTCTGTTTCTCCCTCTCCATTTCTCCCTCCCCCTCTGTGTCCTTCCCTCCTCACTCTGTTTCTCCCTCCCTCTCTCTCCCCAGGTCTCAGAAGCGAAAACCTATCCTTCCTGTACCGAAGCGTTCCTCCCTCCCTTCCTCCCCTCAGCCCCACACCTTCACCCCTGCACCCTATAACATGACCACCTCCACCAGCTACAACACTGGATACACCAGTCAGACTGGTTTTGCCAGCAATACCACCAGTCAGACTGGTTTTGCCAGCAATACCGGTTTCACAACCACAGCTCCTGTCCAGAACACAGTAATAGTACAGCAACCGGGACAAAGTGTCTACGTGCAGCAGCAGGTGGGACTGCCAGGAAGTGGGTGTGGTCACGTAGCACAAGATTCTGGCCACACCCACTCAGTGTGAGGTTGATGTAAAGGTACTGTCATACATGGCACCCACTCACACATGCAGGTGTTTCAAGATGGCTGCCAGACCACCATCTTGCCTACCCAGTATGTCCCTCCCCCCCAGCAATACGTTGTACAGCAGCAACCCCTCCCTCTGCTACAGGTATGTGCATGTGTGGGTGTGTGTGGGTGTGGGTGTGGGTGTGCTTTCAGATGATGCAAAAAAAGCAGCAATTCACATTATTTTGTGATCCTTTCATTCTCCTCCACTCTCTCACTCCCCTTGAACCAACACCCCCTTTCTCTCTCTCTTCTTTTCCTCCCTTCTCCCCTTCCTCTTCCCTCTCCTCTCCCCCTCCCTCTCTCCCCCTCCCCCTCTCCCCCTCCCCTCGATCCTCTTCCTTCCCCTCTCTCCTCGCCAGTCCCTTCCGCAGCCACTCCCACAGTCAGACATCCGTCACCCCAGCCTACTGCAGTACCCCCCTGCCCAGCAACCACCTCACCAGCAGCCACCACCACTAATCCCGACTCGGAATCCCGCAACCCAGGGAGCCACAACTTCCAACCAGCTTGTCCATGGAGGGGTTGCACCAGCTGCCACGAGGCTCTTACCGGCCACCACAGGGCTCTTACCGGCCACCACAAGGCTCTTACCACCCGCAATGGGCCCAGCAGCAGTACCAGGAGTACAACTGCCTAGCCTTATGGCACTTCCCCAACAGCCACCCCAGTTCTGCACTAATCAGCCAGTAAGAGGGGGTTAATGAGTGGGGGGGGGGTTAATGATGGGGGGCGGGTGGGGTTTGATGAGTAGGTGTAGGGTTAATGATTGCGGGTGGGGATAATGAGTAGGGTGGTGTTAAAGATTAGGGTTAAGAGCTCCTATAAATGCACACACACACAGCAACTCGTGATCCAGTCTCAGCAACAAATGCCAGCCCCCACACCGCTCCCCCTTGCCTCCCTTCCTCCTCCGCCTCCTACGGATTTAAGCCTCCCCCAGAACTGGAGGACAGCCAGAGACCCCCAGGGCAAGGTCTACTACTACCATGTGATCACGCGGAAGAGCCAGTGGGTTCGGCCCACCGACCAGGACGTCGAGGGAACCATCACCATGGACCTGGCCACCCCAGAACATGAACAGCCCTCTGATGAGGTGCGTCAGTGGTCAGTGTAGGGGGGGGGGGGGGGGGGGGGGGGGGGGGGGGGGGGCATGGTAAAGGGTGTCGTGGCCCTCTGATGAGGTACATGTACATCTGTGTGGGAGACATGGAAAGGAGGGGGGGGGGGATGGGTGTGTCTATGTGTTGGTGTGCTATCCCTTGGTGCTCAAAGTGCAAGGTTCATCTTGTTATTTTCCTTCCTCACAGGAGACTTCAAAAGGTCCCCACACCCCACCAGAGGAGGACTGGATCCCCCGGCAGCCACACACCCCCCAAGACTCCCCCCCTCCCACTCCCACGGGGGGCAGGGTGAGTGTCGCTCATCCGCTACTTCACTGTACTCCAGTGACCTGAGGGGGCAGGGGCGGCTGCATGTAGTTACTCGACCTTATTCCCACCACCTGGTTTGTTGTTTGACGTCTGCATGGGCTTGAATGTTGTCACTTCCTAGTGAATCCTCTGAATAGCACTTGTGAGGCTGTGTCAACAATAAGCTGAACAGATTGCAATCAGTAAAGATGTTTTTTCTTTCTGAACACAGGATCCAGACACGAGTGATGATGCCCTCCGCCCCCCATCACCGTCTTCCCTTCCCCCTTCCCCCTCCCCCTCCCCCCCCTCCCCTGGAGATCGCTACCCCTCAAGAGGAACACTCACAGCACTATTCCACACCTTCACCCAAGACACACTCCCCTTTCTCCTCTCCTCCTCCCGCCTCTATCCCTCCCTCTTCCTCCCCTCTGCATTCCCCACCTCTCTCCTCTCCTGCCCCCCACACGCCTTCTGATACCTCATCTGCATCGCAAGACCACTCCCCCTCTGACAGTGACACGCCTCCAATAAAGAGACAGCGAGTAGAGGTCAAAGGTCACCCAAAGCGCATCAGGGCCATGAAAGAAGCATTCAGGCATAAGGTTTGTGTAATATGAATCACATTCATAGTGAAATGATTTGGTATTGAAAAGGATGTCAAATAGCTGGGCGATATTCAGCCAAGGCAGTTGCTAGAAGGGTTGTGCATGCACTAGCTTCCTGTCTGGATGCCCTCTGATTGGTCAAACTTTAACCAAATATAGCCTATTGGGCTTTGAAGTGGACTAGTGACTCTGCCATCTCCCAGCTTAGAGTACATACAGTGGATGTGGGTGGGCACACCCTTGTACTGCGGGGGTATATAAAATAGGGCTTACCTGACACTGTTAACAGTCCAATTCACGATTGAAAAGATTCTTGAATGTATACTGTTTCTGCATTGTCATCATAGCCAGAGTGAGAGGATCTGTTGAACTATAGAATACTGCTGTGACTGTGTAGCAGGTGCAGTGGTCCAGCTGCTCTCTCTACCGGCTCAGTGGGAAGAGCATCTGATGGGATATTGAACACAGATTTTGTCCCTTGCTCGTGGCATTGTTTGTTTGACCGAGCCTACTATCTTGTACAGCCAGCATCTCACTCGTTCCCACAGCCTCATGCTAAACTAGGTGTATACTATAGCTTGCATGTCACTGTTTGGTTGCCATGGTGATAGGATCATCTACGACACAAGGAACCTACCATACAGGATGCAGCAGGTTACGACCCTGGGATTCAGGCCATAGCACTGGCATAGTGGGATTGGCATAACCTTCCTTCCCCTCCTTGTTTTCCTTCCTTCCTCCTGACCTGTAGAACACCCCCATTCACTTGTGCTCAACAATAGTGCTTCCTGTTGTTTAGCAACCACTTTTGAGCTTCAAGTAGAACTGATTATAAGGTAAGGTTGTAGGTGATAGTAACAATGGGTTGCTATATACAGGTAGGAATCTGTCATTGCAGCTTTCCGAAGATCCGTTACACAGCAAAAGTCAAATGCAGCTGTTGTTTTCTGGTCACCTGAACAGCGTGAAGCTGCACTGGAGACCACCACTGTGCAGGCTAACCCATATTTGGTGCTACCGAGAACAACAGTTATAAGATTGGCTGAAGCTTTATTTGGCATTCGATCAGCCACCATTGATTTGCCATCAGCATTAGTTGCATGCTATCACAGGCCCAATGAGCTTGGTGTCCTCAGGTGGCAAGTCCGACCTCATGTATATATTGATACGATTGCTGTTGTCTTCTCCCTGTACAGCTGTCCAAGGTGGTGACACACTGTCTTGACCATCACAGAAAGTCAGATTGCAAGTATGGGCGAATAACCTGCTCCGAAGACTTCAAGTATCTGGCGAGAAGGGTGGGTATGGGATTGTTTTCAAACTCACTTATCTAACAGCTAGAGGGTCAGCCCCACTTTAGGTCTGCATGCAGTATGACAAACTGCAAACAAAGCACGGCCGTAGAAATAAGATTCCTGCTGGATGTACCAAACTCAGCTGTTATCACACACCTTGTCAATCCATCAGTCCTAAAATGATATTCGTGTACAAGGATGTGGATAGACCACCAAAGAGCAACGCCTTGAGCTAGGGAGGAGGGCAGGATGGGAAAAGTCCATCCATCCTGCCTAAGTCTCAGTCAGAATAGGAGCAGTGACTTAATTTTGATTCTTCAATGACCTCCTCAGTGGCTAAAATGCATTCAACTTGCTCAAGCTCACCCCACAATTCCCGCCTTCTCTTGAGTTTTCACGGCTGAAAGTGACTTAACCAAAGAGGGGGAGGCTAAATATAGCATCAAAGAAACAGTACGCCTCCTTGTGTCATAGCAGCATCAAAAGAACAGGGTGCCTCCTTTATATAGCTCCTTTCCCCTCCTTGCAGCTGACGTATGGACTGACAGAAAAGGAGATTACCAGAAAGGGGGGTGTGGCGAACTTGGTTTATAGCAACTCAGTGAAATCTAAAGTCAAGGACTATATTCGACAGTACATGAAGAAATTTGGTCCCGTTTATATTAGAGCATAGACACCACCAGAGCCTGCAGAGTTTACTTTTATTGTAATTGAGTTCTTTTTTGTTCTTTTTTTCATATAATTATATTATACCCGTTTTCTGCAGTAACAAGTAAAGAATATGGCATCACCTTTTAAGCTGCGCCCAGCCATGCATGCACTGCATAACATTATGTGATAGATAAATTTTAGTTTGGAGAGGAATGTCCAGTCTCGAGCCCTGCATACATGCATCACAAACTACAGCGGTATACTGGTAAAATTGCATTGCCCAACAGCGCATTACTTACGCGGTACGCGCTATATATAGTGTACCGTTGATGCGCGCGCATATTATATTATGTGACCTTGGCGACGCCTACTTCCGGGACGCTAACACGTGGAGCTTGCATTATGGGCGAGGCTTTTTGCTTGTCACATGGCCAGGGACCTCGCGAGCACTCAGTTGAACGGTTTGGTTGATGCGAGGGTGCGGAGTGTATAGCGGGGTAGTAGTCCTGAATATTTAGCTACCTACTGAAGAACTAAGGGAGCGATTGCTGCTAAGCGTTGCGCTGGCTGAGTTGCCGTGTTCGTAGCGAAGTGGTTCGTTCAGCGCTTCAGCTTCCTACCGTTGGATCGCAGCGTTTGCTATGGCCGAGACAGGACAATTGGAAAACGTGAGTTGCTACAGTCACTGCCTGTGCCCCGCTGAGCGGACGCACCGAATATGTGAAAGATTGGGGTGAACTAGATGGTATATAGTAATTCCACTACGCTTCCCTTGTAAGAGAAACGCTTGGTGGGTTAGCCACTGCGAGGGGTTGTGTATGTGTATGGGTCGTGTAGCATCAAGCATAATTACTAGCATCGTCGGTGGGATGACCACCCCTCTCCAAAAGGATGCTAGCGTGATGATGCGTCGCTATGGCCCTGGGGTACGGGTTTGCGTGGCTTGCTACGCGTGTGTATGATGCGTAGCTAGCGTAGGGCATTTCTATTCTGGTAGTAGACGCGAAGATAATTATAGCATTTGCTGGAGCGGTGAACTTGCACAGTGGGCGCTAGGCTGTGCGAATTGTTTATGACGTCATCAGTTTCCATGACAACCTAAATTACCCTTGGAGTTGTAAAGCACCTCTTCTCTGTGTTGCAGGGCTCTGAGAGTGGTTCCAAGCCCCAGGATCAAAGCCAGCAGAGCAGCGGACCACAGAGCAACTGCTCTCAACCTCCCCATAGTGAAAAGTGGGTGCAAAATTGGAGACATTCTCTGCCAAACCACACGGGACTATTTAGCGTACTAAATCATAGTGATTAGTAGTATGGTTCCAATGGTCAGTTCATGCACATGTGCATACACCTAGTCTGGTGTTAGTTGTTAGCTGTATTCCATGTTTAAATCCCTAGTCACTATCTTTTCCCATACCACAGGCTCACCTCCAAGTCTTATTCACTTTTATTAGGACGGAAGACAGCCCCGAGGAGCCGTCAGTTGTCTCCCCTCCTTCCCCTCCCTCCGCGAAGGCCCTGCAGCAGCAGGGTGAGGAGGGAGGTGACAGCAGCGAACCCAACAGCCCCCCGCCGGATGACTCTTTCTCGAGCGGAGGAGAGCAGCTGCAGGAGGACGGAGGGGGACTCTATCTACCTCATGGAGGTCAGTTGTCTTACTGGATGCTCTCCAGTGATGGACTAGTAAGTCCAGAGGTCATGCTAGCCCCTAGCAATACCCCCCCTGCCTGGAGTAACACTGCTCCCACCTCTGCCGACTTCAACGACCTTGACCCTGAATTTCTTGGTGAAGGTCAGTCCTGTGTTATCCATCTCCTGTGTGTGTGTGTGTGTGTGTGTGTGTGTGTGCGTGTGGCAAGAGCATTGTTACCTTCGACATAGTTTTGAGTTTGAGTGAGGACATCTCCGATTATCTGCTTGTCAGAGATGTTACTAGACTGCTAGAAATGATAGTCCTTCCCGTCCATTGCCTCCCTTTCCCCCTCCCAGGCATGATGTTGTTGGACCATCAGGGCTATCTTCCTGGTGCTGGGATGATGCTTCCCATGGTCCCCGTTCAGAGCAAGGGCCTCTCCTCGGATGGCCAGCCCGGCAGTGACCCTAACAGCCCCCCACCCCTCCAGGGAGAGGAACTAAGGAAACTGCTTCTACAGCAGCTAGAATACTACTTCTCAAAAGACAATCTCAGCTCGGATAAATACCTGTGTAAGCTCCCTACCTCCTCCCTCCTCTAAACCAGCCAGAAATGAACTAAGTTATGCTCTGGATCGTCTGTTATGACCTTGCTTCATACTTTAGTGCTTCTAGTGTATCACATGTGCGCACACACACACACCTCCTCTCTCCACTCCCCCAAACTCACGCCCTCTCCACACACCCACAGTATCACAGATGGATGGTGACCACTATGTGCCAATCTCTGTTATAGCCAACTTCAATCAGGTATGGTATGCCAGTATGTGACCAGTTACTGCCAAGTCCCCAGCTATTGGAGCTTGCTGGCTGCCCATGCCCTTTACAAGGCTGAAAGCATGGATTCCCTTTCACCAGAAGACCCTACTGGATTTTGAAAATGGAATATTGTTGCTGCCCATTTGGAGTTGTGATAACAGTTTGTCTCATCTCTGTCCCAATTGTGGCTGCTGTTAATACGCTCATTGTGCTATCTCCTGTAGCCACTAGTTACAATGCTCGGCTGCTGTAGAGCTTGTTTGTGTGCATTGCTGGCTGTGTATCCAGTGTGGATCACATGACCTGTGTTGGGGTCACGTAGCATATCATTGGTAGCTCACGATGTTATGTCACTGAAGTCACATGATATGTCACCGAAGTCACATGATGTATGGCTGAGGTCATGTGACCATTGTAGTGCAGAACCTTTAGGCATCGTAGGACGAGCCTGAGTGAGCTGCCTGCACCGGTGTACCATGATGAGTGTACCGTGCTGAAAATCGTCTGTCAGCCAGTTTTATTGTGATGGCTGACCACCTCACATCATGAAACAGCCAGTTTTACACGAGGGGTGCTGCAGTGAATGAAGGAGAGTTTGTAATGCTTGGCTGGTAGGTGAATGAGCCACACTGCACCGTCCATGCTGCCGCACTCCGTGGGCTGAGTGTTGAGGGTGTGGGCTGTACATGTATGCGTCACGATGTGCTGTACGTTGTCCATTGCCCAACTGACCCAGCTTGATCCAATAATACTGTGTACACTGGAGTATGTTTTGTGGTCACATGATTTACATGTGATGTGATTTTTACTCACCAGGTCAAGAGATTATCAAGTGATCTCTCTTTGATAATGGAGGTTATTAAAGGTACAGTGATTGTGGAGAGCTAGCAACTAGACCTGTCTCCAGTCCGTCCCCTGACAGCTACCACCTATGTATGGATGGGGCTTTATGGGATAGCTGGTGGCTGAGGTAAATTGGATGTGACTGACTGCCAGGAATGGGGATTTAGCTTCCACCATCATGTTGGGAGAGGTAGCGATCAACTCTGAACTGTTATCCTCACAGCACTTGTAGCATGCAACTCTGGGGGTAGTAGATGGGGCAGCGTGTGTAGGACAACTCCCTGTTCAGGAATTATCACGTTGATCCTTCTTGGCACGCTGGATTTGATTGACCAGTTTTGTATGACATTGTGCAAGTTCAAGCTGCTACTCTGGTCTAGCAGCATGCAGGAATGGGTCCCTTTCTCTGAGCCGGCCCAAGCTGTTATTTGAACCGAACGTCCTCCCTCCCCTCCACACTCACACATGCACAGAGTCCTCACAGCTCCAAGTGGATGAGAATGATGAAAAAGTTAGAGCCATTCCAGAGAAGAGATGCGTCTTAATCCTAAGGGAAATTCCCAAGAACACACCCGAGGAGGTTGGTTAATCAGGTCATATTGTCCCACCATCAGACGTGCCTAGAGGCTTGTCACTGCGTCACAATGCATTAGTGTCCTGTACCAATCCTCCCTCCCTGTACTACTCTGTAGAGATACAAATGACTTAGAAACACCCATACATGCATATGTACATGCATACACATACCAACATACAGACACATATACACATCCTCACATCAACCACACCTCATAGAAATCAGAGCTTAACTCTGAACTCCTCCCTCGGCTTGGAGTACAGTGGATCAGCCTGTAGTGTAAGGCTGTCGGTTTAGCCCAAGTGACCTAAGCACTGGAAATGAAGGTAGCAAGATGAGGCTATTGGAGGAGCATGCCTGAGTTCTGATCTGAAGTAGCGAACTTGAAGGCAGTGTCTCTGATAGCCAAGTGCTGGCTAGCTGTTCCCTGTAGCCTAGAAGACATTTTACCCTACCGTGTGAGTTAGCAGGCACTGGGGGGAGTTAGTTGCACAAACGAGTAGAAGTATGTGGTTGAAAACTGGCCTACTCGAGAGAGGTACTTCAGTCGGTCACATGCGCGAGGTTCCTCCGAGTATTGTGGTGTTGTGTTGCCCCTCCCCCAGGACATTACTAAGCTGGTTCATTGTCTATTGTGTTGCCCCTCCCCCAGGACATCACTAAGCTGGTTCATTGTCTGTTGTGTTGCCCCCCGCCCCAGGACATTACTAAGCTGGTTCATTGTCTATTGTGTCCCCCCCGCCCCAGGACATCACTAAGCTGTTTTCCAACCCCAAGTGCCCGACCTATGTCACTTGCGAGTTTGCAGACAATGACTGCTGGTACGTCACCTTCGACTCTGAGGAAAGCACTCAGAAAGTAAGTTGGTTTTGAACGCAGCACAAGGATGGGTTGGGGGGCAAGTGGTGTGAAGGAGCTGATACTGAAACACATACACCACTGTATTGTGTCTCAGTGTATGCTGTGTGTATTACCTTAAAAGGTATATGTTTGGGTGCACTGCAATCCCACAAATCAAATCAGAATTGTATACTGAATTGGAAATTGGAGCCAGCTTGAAACAAATAGTATCCTGAGGTATCCTGGGCTATCTGGAGATCTCTGAGACTATCAGATGGTGTGGAGAGCCCTGTGCAGTGTATGCCAGGAATCACTGCAGGACTATATACCACCACTGGAATAGCCCCTATCCTGTGCCAGTATGCAGGGAGAATTCTTCAAGTTTCCCCTCCTGTCTTTCACCATCCTGTCCCTCTTTCTCCCTCCCTCCTCCCTCCTCTCCCTCCTCCCTCCTCTCCCTCCTCCCTCCTCCCTCCTCCCTCCTCCCTCCTCCCTCCTCCCTCCTCCCTCCTCCCTCCTCCCTCCTCCCTCCTCCCTCCTCTCCCTCCTCTCTCCTCCCTCTCCTCCCTCCTCCCCCTCCTGTCTGCCACTCTCCCCTGCCTCCATCCCCCTCCTCCCTCTTTCCTTTCCTTTCCTTTCCCCCAACTCAGGCGTTCACATACCTGCGTGAGGATGTAAGAGAGTTTCTCGGTCACCCAATTCGAGCAAGAATAAAGGGAACAACGGTACAAAGGCCTTCGGGGATGCCCAAGAATAAGCGGTTCACCTACCCCATGCAGGCTGTGTACAACGGAGGCCCCCCGGTAAGCATGTCGGCCATCAGTGCAGGAAGTAATTCCTCCGTCTTGCTGATTGTTTTACACCTCATTATTTGGTAGCCGTTACCATAGCAACAGCCATCCCTTCCCTCACACTTATCACTAGGAGCTCAGTGGTTAGTTACGGGGGACGGGAGCTCATGGCTACAGTAGATCCCAGTTCACACGTACCAAGAGCTTGTATAGCTGTGCTACCCATAACCTCCATCGTAGAAAGCTCTTGTTGATAGTCTGGTGCACGTTGGCTTCCGGCATCATAATGTTGTGGCTATTGTATGTCACATTCTTGTGGCCTATTCTGTGTGAACCCTGCTTCCCATGTGTAGGTTGGTGGATGGTTGGTGGATGGTTGGTGGATGGTTGGTGGGCATGCTAAAAATAGAATTTGTTTTGATGTACATCCTGTGGAATTACTCAGCAGATTCCAGCTGATCATTGATGATGCAATATTATCATTAGCAGTTGTATCATCTAATTGGAGAGATCATGTGACTTCATTTCGTAGGTATGCATTCAAAGGTACGACAACAATTGCTGAGAACAAGTGCATATTTGTACCCAAGACAACCAACCAAGCTCAAGTCAATGGCTTCAGAGGTTGAAGCTGTGTATTGGCCTAACATTCCGATTGGCCTCATGCTGAGCTATCGTTCTGACTGTCCTCACATTAGAGCTATCTAGGGCTGTTGTGGCCTGCAGCATGAGCCAGTGTATGCCAAGAATGTGGAGAATTTGTACCAGAGCACAGGATGATAATTGTCCAGGCTAGCAGCCAGGAATAGTAGGAATACGTTCATTTCCTGCTCAGGGACTGAATACAGCCCTCTGATTGGTCGAACCTAGTCAATAAAGCTGGCAGTGTCAGACTTTACCCTATGGGATAACTAAACATAGCCCTCTAATTGGTCAGATTAGTCCGAGTATAGTGTGTGACGGGAGAATTCCCTGTGATGCTGTCTCTGCCGGTCTCCTCAGCAACAGGTGCCGTTCTACCAGCAGCCCAACGTGATGCAAGGTTGGCCACCCTACTACGACCCAAACTACACCCCGTATATGAATGGCTTCCCCCAGCAGGGCTACAATGGTACGCTCCTCCCTCATGTTCCCATCCCTCTTCTCCCTTTCATCCTCCCTCCTCCCTCACCACCCCTCTCCCTCCCTCACACATCCTCCTTAATCACACCCTCATTCCTCCTCTCACGCACCGTCCCTCCTCCCTCACACACCCTCTCACTCCTCCCTCACACACCCTCCTCCTCCTCCCTCACACGCCCTCCTCCTCCTCCCTCACACCCTCCTCCTCCTCCCTCACACGCCCTCCTCCTCCTCCCTCACACGCCCTCCTCCTCCTCCCTCACACGCCCTCCTCCTTCCTCACACGCCCTCCTCCTCCTCCCTCACACGCCCCCTCACAAATCCTTTCCGTCCTCTCCACTTCCTCTCCTCTCCTCTCCCTCCCCCCTCTTAACCCACTGTACCGATATGGTAGAGTTTAGACATAGTACATAGCACACACACTGCACATGGTTGTGTGAGTGAAATCCAATCGCCTGTTCATATTTCAAATACGCGTTGTTTCAAGAAACATCTCCATGAAGTACATGACGGGATATAGGAAGCGTGCCTGGAGCAGCACAATATGGTAGGAGCATGCTACAGGGGTGAGCTCTGAATTCCCAGCTGGAATTCATGCAGTGGCTAACTGCCATACCTGCCATTGAAATCAAGTTAGCTAGTTGTCCGTATTCATAGCCACATGCTCAGGCTGTTGATAATCATAGAGCTTGGTCCCGCTCTGTGCTTACCTCTAATGAGATTCATGGTGGGTTGTAGCTGGTGACCTGGGTCCACCTGGCATGACCAAGTATGGTCACAATCCAAATTTAACCCTGTGCTATAGTTACCGTTGATCTGGCCTAACATGCATAGCTGTGTTATGAGGTCAGTGTGTGTACTGTTCTTCGGTATTGTCTTTGCTATTGTGGCTGAGGTACATGCAGTCAGCCATTGTTCATGGTGCACTCATGCAGGTGTAAGCTACCAGTGAATCACGGCTGTGATCATTATGCCATTAACATTGTGTCCTTCTCAGGGCCTCCAAACCGGTTCAGCAGCTCAGGTCCGCACCAAGTCAGTGGAGGAGGGCGTGGTAGACCTCCGGGTGGGAATGGGCATCCTCCGCCCCACCGGGGACACTCTCCCTCTGCCCCAAGCAGTAGCATGGAAAACTCTAGTATGGTGGGAGGGGTACGCGGGGCGAGGGGGGACCACTATGCTCCCTCAGGGGGGCGGTACCGCCGTGAGAACAATGAAGAACTAAAGAAGATTCCGAGATTGAACAGGAGCAGACATCGACCGACTGAACAACCTCCTCCTCCCCCTCCTCCTCCCTCCTCCTCCTCCTCCTCTACCTCCTCTCAATCATCTCATACACCACAGCAGACACAGGAGAAAACCCAGCCGCTTCCGGTGAGTGGGTGGATGAGTGTGTGTGTGTGTGTGGGGGGGGGGGGCTGTACGCATTCACATGAAGTGTAACTGAATGCATCATATGACGTACATGTATGAGCACAATCGAGCTCAAGAATGTCTACATCTGTTATACAAATGGCTTCGCTTGCTTCAGCTACTGCCCCATTCGCCTACTTCCTCCCAGAGCATCTACTGAAGCTGTTTCTCTCCCAAGGCCTGACTACGGCCATCGTCTATCTCCGTGAAGCTATTGCATCCGATTGATAATCGTGGTTGTACCCCTTTTGCTACGTGTAACTACAGCAGAGTCTTGGAGCTCCATCTCAATCTGGTCCAGCCTGCCTAGTGAGCTGGTGTTCTTACTGTAGCTACTGCTGTGGCCTGCTCCTTCAGGAACTCCTAAACCCTTCCCGTAGCTTCTAAGCTACACAATCCAGAGATCTGCTGGTGTTTGAGTTAGAGTCAAATGGCTTCCACTGACCTGCCGTTACACAC
This sequence comes from Axinella damicornis, assembly GCA_963931865.1. Taxonomy (NCBI): domain Eukaryota; kingdom Metazoa; phylum Porifera; class Demospongiae; order Axinellida; family Axinellidae; genus Axinella; species Axinella damicornis. The sequence continues at coordinate 365,934 of OZ007505.1, read as the reverse complement.
TCACGCATGTATAATGCTGCTAGCAGAACCTGTGGTCTGTGTGCTTACTGGGTACTGGTATTTTTCCTCCAGCGCCAGCAGACCAGATCACAGCAGAAGCTAGACCTGGCCCCAGCCAACTTCCCCCCTCTCCCCACCTCCTCGGACAATGGTAGCACTCCCCCCACTCCCCTTCCCGCTCCGAACCACATTGAGGATGGTGTGTCCAACCTTGCGGACATTGTGAAGGGGAAACGTTTAAGAGAAGGCGGGGCTGTGAATGCAGGCAATGGGAGCAGCCTCCCTGACAAACCTCCCAAAGGACCTTCACAAGTTGTGCCGAAGTCTCACCCCCCCAGTCAGACGTCACAGCAGCCAAGGGCACAGCGCCCGGACACCAGGGTGAGAGGAACACGTGTCAGTCCGTGTGTGATGACATTAGATGGTGTCTGTGTGGTGTCGTAAGAGTCCGTGCATGTTGGAGTCTGTGCATAAGAGTGCATGATGTCACACAACGCAAGAGATACACATACACACACAACGCACAAGTTGCTTGTAGGTGGGTTGTATACTTGATTGTATCATTCACACCTTGTTTCCATACTTTGTCATTCTGCTGTCCGTACATGTTGTTACACTTTTACATCAAGAGTGTATAATTGCCGAGCGCATTAGTGCGAGGCTCTGAATGGGGGATCTATTTCTCACTATATACGTATGTACGTACGTACGTACGTACGTACGTGGTACGTACGTACCGGAATATGTCACGCTCAGGAATGTTGATAGGAATGTTGCGGGTTTCCTGCCAGCCAATGGAATTTTATTTGCTGCGAGGGCTCGACGGTGCAAGAACTACAACCTTGAGAAATAGATCAGTGGACGAGCGCGCGGTGCTCCAGGGCTTGCAGAGCTGGAGCAGCTAAAACAGTCAGCGCAGTCGACATCTGTTTATACCGCAACTCCACAATAGTCTCGCGTAGCCAGAGGCTAGGGTACAAGCGAGCGGGGCCTTCAGGGCTTGCAGAGCTGGAGCAGCTACATGTGGAGTCGAACAGTGAGTGTAATCGACATGTTTATCTCAGCTCCACACTCGCAAATTCACACTTGGCTAGAGATCTATCATACTCGTAAGCACGTGGCCAGGCTGCGCATGCGGCCGCGGCGTGCGCGCGAGGCAATTATGCGGATACGTATTCCTAGTAATAAGAAGAGAGTATCGAACTTGCTATATGCTAACGTTGGATGTATGCGGAAAGTAACGTGACAACCAGTATGGTGCACGTGATCCACACGGACTTGTCAACTATTGTACTCCCCGATATGGCCGAGTTTACTTGCTGCACGCACGCCTTGATCGTCGAGTCAAAGAGGCTAGCTAGCTGTGGTACGGTAGCCATGGCGTCTATGTCAGGTAAGATTGTGTTTTTGACATAATATTATTAGCACTATACCGGATGTCACGTTACTTTCCACATACATTCAACGTTAGCCTATAGCGAGTTCGATACTCTCTTCTTATTATTATACACTCTTGTTTACATGTATTGATCTAGACAGTGGTGGCTAGGGCCAGTCGCAGGAGTGCACTGTCCCAGCAGTACATATTACACTCAGTATGTGACATGTGCTCATTCTTTACTGTGTCCTTCCATTTAGTTATCCAGCCACTCTACACACTCCTCTTTCTCATTCTCTGATTCATCCGCTCCTTCTTCCCCTCTCTCCTCCTCCATCTTCCTCTTCCTCTTCCTCCCTATCCTCTCCTTCTCCTCCCCCCGTCCCCCCCTCCTTCCCTCTCGCTTCTCCCCACCCCCTCTCCCACCCTTCCTCCTCCCTCCCCCACCCCTCTCTTCCCTTCTCCCCCCTCCCTCTCCTCTCCCTCCCTCTCCTGTCCTCCCCCTTACTGTCCCTCTCCTCCCCCTCCCCCTCACCCTCCCTCTCCTCCCCCCTCACCCTCCCTCTCCTCCCCCCCTCACCCTCCCTCTCCCTGTCCTCACCCTCCCTCTCCTCCCCCCTCACCCTCCCTCTCCTCCCCCCTCACCCTCCCTCTCCTCCCCCCTCACTCTCCCTCTCCCTGTCCTCCCCCTCCTCCTCCCTCTCCTCCCCCCCCTCCCCCTCCCCCTCCTCCCCACAGATTCCCACTAGAGAAAATAAATCTACTAATAATACTAAGGTGAGTATTCATTTGTTGTGGAGCCAATTTGTTGGTCTTCCTAGTGAACATTCTTGATGTGACTTTCTTGCTCTGTACATGTGCAGGGCTCAAGCCGACCTAGCGACAGAGATATCCCTCCTAGCAAACAGAATGTAAGTTTCCTCAGCCTTGCACACGGCATGCATAGTGACTGACCTCTCCGTCCACACACATGCACAATAGAACTTCAGGAATTCACAGGTTCCCAGAACAGAGAGCAAGTCTGCACTCCCAGTCAGGTAGGACACTTGATGAGTGTGGTCTGCAGATTTGAGGGTGCATTGGACATTGTACTGACAACCTTTCGAAAGTGGTACCAATATGGCATATTCTGTACCCTGCACACATGACCTGTGAACCACCCTGGATAAGAATATGATCACTTGTATTGATCATTCTTATCCTCTCCTCTCACTCTCTGTCCCTCCCTCCCTTCCTCCCTCCCTCCCTCCCTCCCTCCCTCCCTCCCCTACCTCCCTCCCCCTCTCCAGAGGTCGTCACAAGGACAGAGACAAGCGACCTGGCCTAGGTACCAGACCCCAGCAGCCGCGGACATCACCAAAACCTCCAAAGAAGCAACTGCCACAACAGCCCCCTCAGGCCCCTCCCCCTCCTCCCACACCCACCACACCCACCGTCTCCCCTACCGACAATAATCCTGCCAAGCAAGAGAATGGAGCCGCCAAGGCGGAGCGCCTGAGCTATGCCCAAATGGCCCAGAGAAAAGCACAGCCACCGTCCCCTCCTCCTCCTCCTCCTCCTCCTCCCAGAACAATTCCTGCCAGTGGCAACCCCTCCCCATCCAACCCCCCTCCCCACCCCCCTCACCCTCCCCCTCTCCCCGGCCACCAATCAAAGCAGACTGCCCCCACATCACCGCAGGCCAAGACTGGTACACAGACACAGCCCAGCAGTGGCTCCCAGAACAGTAGCCAATCCCAGAACAGTAGTAGCCTCTCTGCTCTCGCTGCTGCTGCCGTCAGCAGTTCGCAGCCCTCCACGGGTAGTGAAGGAAACAGTGAGCAGAGCAGCTCTTAGGAGGTGAGGACAAGTAACTAGTCTCACTCCATCCCACCCCCACGCATACCCCTCCACCCAGCCTCCCCCCCTCCCCTCCGGCCTCCCCCCCTCCACCCAGCCTCCCCCCTTCCACCAACCACCCCACACTACTGTATGGAAGATTATGGGAAGGCCATGCTGTCATGTGACCCAACTGAGGGTGTCTTAAATTTTATCACGCGAGTATGACGTCAGGCAGCTAGCTCCATGCTTGTTAATAATAGCTCAAATCTAGCTCCCAATCAAGCAAACGTCCCTCTCCCTCTGACCGACTGTCTTAGGGTTAGGGTTAGCCCTAACCCTTTTAACCTAACCCTAAGCTGGGTGGAAGGGAGGCCAGGGAACACACAGCTGGGTGGGTGGGAGACCAGGGAACACACAGCTGGGTGGGTGGGAGGCCAGGGGGGAGACCAGGGAACACACAGCTGGGTGGGTGGGAGGCCAGGGAACACACAGCTGGGTGGAAGGGAGGCCAGGGAACACACAGCTGGGTGGAAGGGAGGCCAGGGAACACACAGCTGGGTGGAAGGGAGGCCAGGGAACACACAGCTGGGTGGGAGGCCAGGGAACACATAGCTGGGTGGAAGGGAGGCCAGGGAACACACAGCTGGGTGGAAGGGAGGCCAGGGAACACACAGCTGGGTGGAAGGGAGGCCAGGGAACACACAGCTGGGTGGGTGGGAGACCAGGGAACACACAGCTGGGTGGAAGGGAGGCCAGGGAACACACAGCTGGGTGGGAGGCCAGGGAACACACAGCTGGGTGGAAGGGAGGCCAGGGAACACACAGCTGGGTGGAAGGGAGGCCAGGGAACACACAGCTGGGTGGAAGGGAGGCCAGGGAACACACAGCTGGGTGGGTGGGAGGCCAGGGAACACACAGCTGGGTGGGAGGCCAGGGAACACACAGCTGGGTGGGTGGGAGGCCAGGGAACACACAGCTGGGTGGGTGGGAGGCCAGGGAACACACAGCTGGGTGGGAGGCCAGGGAACACACAGCTGGGTGGGTGGGAGGCCAGGGAACACACAGCTGGGTGGGTGGGAGGCCAGGGAACACACAGCTGGGTGGAAGGGAGGCCAGGGAACACACTGCTGGGTGGAAGGGAGGCCAGGGAACACACTGCTGGGTGGGTGGGAGGCCAGGGAACACACTGCTAGTTATGACTAATCCCTGTTCATTCTCTACTCAGGAATATGATATCCACTTAGCGCACACATTGCAAATGGACCATTTGGTATTGTGCATAGTGTACATATTTATGTCTCTGATTCAGTACGGTATTGAAAGTGCCCGTTTATCATCTCTATATGTATGTGCCCTATCCTTCCTCATCCCAAACTCTGGCTCGCTGTACATACATAATGACCTCCTCGTTTTGCAGTTTTTGGTTGTACGTGTTTTTACAAAACGCACTTCCTGAAAGGATGAAAATTCTCTTACAACTTGTACTCCATTTTGTTTTGGCATCGTGTGTCTGTGTCACCCATTCATTGTATCATACACTTTATGCACATTGACGATCCCTTGTTAGTGAAACACCTTCCACTACACGTTTATCATTGTACATGGATGAGTATGTTGTCGAGTGTCATGTGATTATGGTATGTTTGTCACACAATCACGGGAGTTGATGATACAGGAACTGCATGTAGGTCGGTAGTTCTTCAAGCACTGACCCTTTCTGCCAGGGGTTAGAATTCAGCCATGCATATTGCTTGTAATCAACCATAAACCGCTACTTTAGCAATAGGGGCCCAGGACCTGCATGAAACCACCTGCATGAAATGCAGCCTTGGGGTAATTACCCTGAACTGGCTACAGCAATAGTTAATGTGTGGGTTTTTGGGGTGATTGTACTGTTCCAAGAATAGGAAGTTGTCATCAACCTGTTCCTGTGGACCACTGTCCTCCCTCTGTACTGTGTGTGTGATGAAGCACTCAGGAGCAGTGTTTGCTAGCATGCAGTTATCTTCCCTGAGGTCCTCCTATACATTATTATCATGTGAACACTGATCAGTGCATGCATGTGTCGCCGTGCAGCAATGAGGCCGCATGAGTGGTCCGCTCCCATAGCATCACATCGAGCTAATCTTCAGTTCAAACAGCAAGACAGATTGAGGTGGATCACTGTATCATTACACAGAGGGATAGCTGGCTATCACGCTATTTTATGGTATCACTTCATATACCTGGGTGCTGTATGCATGGGTGTGAGGGGGTGTTGTGTGTGCATGGGTCCGGGTGTGAGGGGGTGTTGTGTGTGCATGGGTCCGGGTGTGAGGGGGTGTTGTGTGTGCATGTGGGGATTATTGTTTCTTCTTGAGTTCTGTGTCTTGGTCTTGCAGGAATTTCTTTCTCCCTCGGAACCCCACGTAGGCCCCACCCAGAGCGCCAGCAGTACCAGCTAGTGTGTGCGTGGGTAGTGGGAAGGAGAGGTTGTGATCGTGACACGAGGGTGGTCACTCCGCATTACCACATACCTGCAGCAGCTGCGATTGCTCCAACTTTGAGTCCTGCCAAAGCCCCCAGGGGTCCCCCCACAACCCCTCCCACCACACCCCCGACCAGTGCCCCACCCACAGGCAGCAAATACAGTTTCACGTTCAGTCGGCTGGCCTAGAGACAAAGGTCAAGTGCTACAGTCAAGTCACTGCATTCATAAGGGACCTGCAGCTGGATGCATGAACAGTGTGGAACCACTGCGGTATACAGTGTAGGTACGTCCCATTGTGCAGTCGCAGCTAACAATCTTTGGCTGTTTTGAAGATCTCGAGGCATCGTTCATCACACTAGCTACACGCTATAGAAGCTGCTGCTTCCCATCTCACAAACACTATACATCATGTGTGCATTTCTGACCATTGGCAGATATGAATTACGACTGTCAGTCGGGTACGACCAAGATTATAAATGCTCTTACCACCCGGATCTGATGGTCCCCAGTCTGCACATGATCTGCAGCACTGTCCACAAGTTCCTCGATTCTGTCCACTGCTGGTGCCTGACTCTGCAGGGGACAGAAGCCACCTGTGTAAGTACTGCAAGATTAGTTTAAACAATGAGACAAACCTTGACTTCTGATGCAAGCACCTTGACTACATCACTGAGATCAACTAACTCCTGTGAGGAAGGAGACGGAGGGGTAAGAGTAGGGGGAGAAGGAGGAGGAAGAGGCAGAGAGGTCAAGAGGGAGGTGGGAAGGGAGATGTTGGCCAAGAGACAATGTCAACTCACAGCCCTCAGTTCCTCCCATGATGCCACTGCTTCCTCCTCACGCGGGACCAGGGTGCTCTGCTCATCCACTGTCAACTCCTCAAACTTCATCTCCACTGTACGAAGGAAACAATGACTGATTGTCATGTGACTACCTGCCTTTGTTATGCAACCACCCATGTATCAGTACATGTGCGAGTCTACTTGCCCATGCTACTGTGATTCACCATGTGAACAGTTGTATGACCACATACCTTTCTCATGTGACTTGTCACGTGACTCCACACTTGCCTGCACCATACCATAGTTGGCAATAGCACTGACAATCTCATTCTTAACATTCTGCACTCGAGAGTCAAAGTTCGGGAGGTCAGGAGCACACACTCGGGAACGCAGGCTCTCCATGGCCTCAATGTGTCCCTTCAGTTGCTGAGCAGGTGTGCATTGTATGCGGACAGTGATGTCATCAACAAACTTGCTAAGTCACACCCACATTGCAGCCAAGCCACACCCATATTACAGGTTATCCAGGTCTTTCTAGTATATGGATGGATCTCAGTCCAAGTAGCTTTCTTCCTACGCCCCACCCAGCTGTCCGACCCTAGCAGTATGAACACTCCACATTCCACCATTGATGGCTTATCAGATGATAGAGGTCCTGATGCTGATTTCCCAACAAGATTCATTACTCTGAGGGCTCCATTGTAAACACAAAGTTAATAGTCAAGTTCCCTTTATCAGTTGTCGCTCGCCCATCGCAACGAGATCTATCACTACCCATTGGCTACACCACTGTACCTGGACTTCTCTACGGCTCCCATAGGTTAACAAAAATGATAATACCGATTCCGGTATTGGAATGTGTGAAATAGGCCGACAAATCCGCTACCGATACCACTGTGATAGGTGTATACGCAATAAGCTATTTTTCAACAAGCCGTGCTTTCATCGCCAGCATTCACACAGAAATGCTCCGCTAACTTGCCGGGCCATCGTCGATTGCTCTAGCAGGCACTCAATCATGACTCGTGTTATAGGGCAATAACACCACAGAATTACAATAACCGATACCCAATACCTCACCACTGGCTGGTATCGGGACTGATACCTCACCACTGGCTGGTATCGGGACCGATACCTCACCACTGGCTGGTATCGGGACCGATACCTCACCACTGGCTGGTATCAGGACAGATACCTCACCACTGGCTGGTATCGGGACCGATACCTCACCACTGGCTGGTATCGGGACCGATACCTCACCACTGGCTGGTATCGGGACCGATACCTCACCACTGGCTGGTATCAGGACCGATACCTCACCACTGGCTGGTATCGGGACCGATACCTCACCACTGGCTGGTATCGGGACCGATACCTCACCACTGGCTGGTATCAGGACCGATACCTCACCACTGGCTGGTATCGGGACAGATACCTCACCACTGGCTGGTATCGGGACTGATACCTCACCACTGGCTGGTATCGGGACCGATACCTCACCACTGGCTGGTATCGGGACCGATACCTCACCACTGGCTGGTATCAGGACCGATACCTCACCACTGGCTGGTATCGGGACCGATACCTCACCACTGGCTGGTATCAGGACCGATACCTCACCACTGGCTGGTATCAGGACCGATACCTCACCACTGGCTGGTATCAGGACCGATACCTCACCACTGGCTGGTATCGGGACCGATACCTCACCACTGGCTGGTATCGGGACCGGTACCTCACCACTGGCTGGTATCAGGACCGATACCTCACCACTGGCTGGTATCGGGACCGGTACCTCACCACTGGCTGGTATCAGGACCGATACCTCACCACTGGCTGGTATCGGGACAGATACCTCACCACTGGCTGGTATCGGGACCGATACCTCACCACTGGCTGGTATCGGGACCGATACCTCACCACTGGCTGGTATTGGGACCGATACCTCACCACTGGCTGGTTTCAGGACCGGTACCAGTATCGATGGAACCCTAATAGTATGGCAATACCTCTCCTCTCTTTCTCTCCCTGTCTCTAACTTGGCAAATTGAAATCAGACGTAAACTCTACCAGCTACCTGTGGAATGTTACCACAACTGACAGAATTAGGTGGGAGGGGGAGGTTAGGTGTGGTGGTGGTCCACTGGTAGAGTGAGAGTCTCTAGTGCTCAGCTCAAACTCAGTCCTGGGCTCAAATTAGCCTCGTTCCCAGGCCTTCTTTCTCACCCGAGCCTTCTCATCCCAGACCTTCTCACCCCAGCGTTTGTCGCTTGGAGAACTAATGCGACAAACACTGGGGTGAGAAGGCCTGGGAATGTAGCTAGGTTCTAAACAACTTAGTTTTCGGAGGTGGTGTAGGAATTTGCCATTCCAGAAAATCAAGTTGAGAAATGCCATTTAAAGGTAACTCAAGTGACTTCAGTCAACATAACCTCATCCCCAGGCCTACTCCCAGATTATATCTCGCAGTCATGGAGATTTCTCCATGGCTGCGAGATAAAATCTGGGCGGAGGCCTGGGAACGAGGCTACAGTCAACACCATCCCCTGGTAATGGGGCCCAGGACCTGGAGATGCAGCATTCCTGGGTTATCAAAAATTAACTGAACTGACGGTCGTACACGCACACACCTGCACGGTTCTGGTGGCGTTGATCTGCTCTGAGTGCAGTCTCCCCCAGTTCCCTGAGCTCTGCAGCTGGAGGATGTTGTCCTTGTGCGTGCGGAGGCGAGCCAGGTCCAGGGGGAGGGTGGTGTGCGTGAAGTCTTGCAACCGACGCTCCACCACCTTCAGCGGGACCTTCTCACTCTCCCCCTCCAGTCTTGCTTCCATTCCACTGCGTCCCGGTTCCATTACCCTGGTTATACAGCAAACGGCCATCACACACTGTACAGGCGGTGCATCAGACACCTCACAAACAGGTGCCAGTGTATACGTGGGATGGCCCAAGAACAGAATTGGCCTATTCTTCTCAGCACATCATACTTGCGGCACTGCAGCCCGCTGTACATATTCTTGCAACATCCTCTTTTTAACCAGAGTACAGACAGTATTGACCAATCAAATTGAATTCTGGGGTCAACTGAAGAACATGATTGGGCAGATGGTCAGGGTATGTTAGGGCTAGCTAAAGATAAGGGTCACGTTCTTCAGTTGATCTGAATTCTGGTCTCTGATTGGCTCACACCATTCACACTCTACAACCAGATGTCACAAGAACCGGCCAACTGCAGTAGCTCATGTGTGATGCTGGAGGCAAAACTTGCAGTTTGCAAATCAGTTCCAGATCCTTCTTGAAGGGTCTGGAGTACCAGTTTGAGACCTTCTGAGATTCAGGCAAGCCTCTTCTCAGGCCGTGGGAGAGGGGTAGGAAAAGGAAACTATACAAAACCAACGTACCTTACACGAACACGTACAAGCTGGCTTCCATAAAGCTAGGCTGTCCCTTGCAGCGCAACGGGGATTTCCCGATTACGTAATTAGTAATCTTTCATTCCAAATAAAGCACTCGATACGTAGCTAGCTGCACGTGGACAGACGGTATTGTGTACGTGTGGGAAAGTGAAGAAATGGTAGGTTGTGCTAGGAGGCTGTACTGTGATTCCCATACTTTCTGGCCCTTTTGCGTCGCGAGACAATCCGTGTCAATTCTTTGTATGATTGATCGTAGTACGATCGTGTATGATTTTAGCTTGTGGTCCTAATTTTGAGAATGTGAATATTGCGATGAAGCAGTCATCAGTGTGTGGCTGGTGGGGTAGTACTCTACCCTTGGCCGACAGCAGTTAGGAGTGCTTGTCCCATCCTAGTAGATGTCCCTGTCTCTTTTCCTTCCCAGAGATCTGCTTCAAGCACATCAGTTGGTGCAGGGGGGCGTCCCGCTGGAGGGTCAAAGTCCCCTCGGGGGTCAGGAGGTGGACTCAGACAAAGGTGAGTTTGGTGACGCACACATGCAAACTAGTCTCGGTACTAGTCTGGTACCGAGACTACCCACAAACACTCATTCACAGCCATCTCCCATCTCTCTTCCCCCAGACGTTCCACCTCTCAAGGGACCAGTTCACGAGTGAGGCAGTCGGGAAGCAGTGCAGGAAGCATGTGGAAGTTCTACACTGGAGATGATTCTCCTGGAATCAAAGTGTAAGTACAGCAGTGTTCCGCCTCCCCTCAAGTATGAGTAGGCCTGTTTCAGGTATGCAATCTGAAAGGTAAACTACAACTAAGTTAGCCACTACCAGAAATGCCTCCAAAACTGCCGCCAATTTGAAGTCTGAATTCTAGTTGAGGCAGATGACAGAAGACGTTATAAGAAGAACGGTTCCTTTCGTAGAATTCTTACCTTCGCCATGAGGTAGCTGTAAGCATGACCCAACAGTAATTACATGTATAAGACACTGTTTTGTTTCCTTCAAAATAACCACTCACTTAACTTAGACATTAATTTGGGGGATTAGGCACTCTGGGACATTGGGTGATTGTAAGATGCTGAAGGTACAAGCCGTCAACAGCATGTCTTTAGTACTTGTACGGGCATGTCTTTAGTACTTGTACAACATGGCAGGGCCTATCCCGCACATTCCCACCTCAGCTTATACTGTTTGGAGGAGGTACAAAGCTGGCTAGCAGAATATGATTTAGTCTTCATCAATTCTTGTTTGTGTCTGGGAGGGAATAACAGTGTGCTTCTGTCTCCTCCTGTCTCCATATCCTGTGTTTTGTCTAACTTCCTGCTTCCATCCCGTCCTGCAGGGGTCCCGTTCCTGTTCTGGTGATGAGTCTGCTGTTCATTGCCTGCGTCTTCCTGCTGCACATATGGGGAAAGTACACCCGCTCCTGACCTAGCCACAACTCTTCAAATTTTAATTTCCCTATGTACACAGCTGTACCTAATTTCAAATTCACTTCTAACAGAAGCTGTGGATGATGGTAACAGGATCTGTGATGACATAGTAATGCAACAATGACCACATGAGAGTTCTATGCAGCATTCCTGGGCTAATTAGAGCATGCTAAGCTTGCATGAATCGTACTCAATTTATTTTGCTGAAGGGAATTTGAGGCACATATACACCACGGGGGGGGGGGGGGGGGGGGGGGGGGCTTTTGATGGCATTCACACCCAGGACCCAGTACTGGGGCCTGATTGAACTGAGCACTGCTGCACTAGGGACTCGTAATCTACAAGATTTGGAATACCTCTGAAGACCCTTTCATTGTGTTCATTGTACTGCTTCCAATTTCTGTCTTGGAAGATAAAAAGTGTGTTGCCATAGCAACTTGTGTATAAGTAATAAATTAATGCACTTTTGATACAGGATTAATGAAAATTAATTTCACTAAAGGAAGGGACGGGGGCGTTGGCATCGGGAATTTCGACCGCAAAACACGATGATATGAACTCAGAAGACAAACGCTAAAGGACTTCATGGCCTGCCACCGTGGGAGGCTGCTTCGCCTCTGTCTCCTCGCCTCGCTGGCGAGTATCTCTGTGGGGCTGTTCCTCCTGTCGCTGCTGCAGCGAGAACATGACGAGCTGGATCGGATATCTACCAGGGATAACCTCGCACCCGTACACCTGCCAGACAGGCCGATCGTCAACGGACAGAGAGAGATCTTGGAACATCAACAAAGTCGAGGTCTGTATATAGCTAGCTGGTGTCAGTTTAAATTTGTAAACTTACCAAACATACTACGGGGCTCTTTTGTTAAATTCTCTGCTTGGGCAGTGCGCCTAATGTAATACCCTGGAGTACGAGTAGGCCCTGAGGGTAGGCAAATTAAACGTAAGTCCGCTAAATGTTCAAGTTCTTGTCAAAGAAATGTACTGCCTCAAAGCTAGTGCTCAATACTAAAAACATGAGACTGTCTCAAGGTGGTATCACTCCCATATTCACCATAGTCACACCTGCGACCGGGCATCCTGACCCTGTGCTAAGGATCTAGGAATGGGTGGAATTGGTACAGGGGCAAAATGTGTGCATGTCAAGCAGTAGCTGAAATACAGCACAGTCGAATGGTCAAATGGTCAAGCAGCAGTCAAGAGTTATTGACCCCGGTCACAGCTGTGACTATAGCATCTGTGGGAGTGACGGGTAGGCAGAATGTCAAAATGGGAGTAGACGAACAGAAGAGGCAGTTTCTCAGTTGGCTTCCGTGTATCCGTCTGTTAACTCTCCCAGAGATCGGTTAATGGTACGCCTCCGGTATTAGCTAGCTACAACTGTGAGGGGCCATGGGAGTCCCATATCTCAACGAGATGCATGGAAATACTAGCTACTGATCTGCTTGTAACACCATCGGCTGTGTACTGCCAGGCCACCAAAGCAAAGTACACGGGAGAGTCAGCGCACCATCAAAGAGGTAACCTGGTCAGCAATAAATTAAGTTGAGTGCTTTTTATTGGGGAGTGGGTGTGTTAGGTGTAAAGAAGCACCACCTGAGCTGTGATCACTATCCTTGTTCAGATGACTCACTCCGGACAGACGCTCTCCCTGGAAGCAAGCAGCACGTATCACCAGACCAGAGACAGGACAACCAGCTGACCACCACCCGTCCAGAGAACAGCCCAGACCAGCATCAGCAATGTGTGGGGCCGTGGCCTGGGTACCCCGAGTGTGCAGGGAAGATGGAGGTATGTAACGATGAGGTCATTGTATGTGTGCACTGTCTTGTATAAATTATTGTTAACAAGTAGCTTCGCTCGCTTCGCTCGCTCAGCTACTTCCCCCTTGTTCGACTACGTGAGTAATCCGGCACCGGACAGCTCTCTGCAGAGCTGCTGCTCCCCAATTGCGTCTGCTTCAGTTGCTGCTCCCCGCGGCCAATTGCGTCCGCTTCAGCTGCTGCTTCCCGACTGCGTCCGCTTCGATCAACTGCTGCTCCCCGATTGCATCCGCTTGTAGCCCCAGCTGCCTGGCAGCTTGAACATTCTTCGCAGAGTTCGAGGTTAAGTAAATTGTAGTACGAAGGTCGCGCGTCACTAGTCTAGTCCTGCCCTACGAACATCCCACTTCCGTCATGCACAGACACACACGTTAAAATCTTAATGTATTGATGTACTGGGTCAGAAGACAACTAGCTCATCTCCTCCCTTCCCTCCTCCTTACTCCCTCATCCACCTCCTTACTCATTCACCTCCTTACTCCCTCATCAACCCACCCTACTCCCTCATCCACCTCCTTACTCCCTCATTCACCTCCTTACTCCCTCATCCACCCCACCCTACTCCCTCATTCACCCCGGCCCACCCTACTCCCTCATCCACCTCACCCTACTCCCTCATCCACCCCACCCTACTCCCTCATCCACCCCACCCTACTTCTCAGTGGATGGCTAACAACTGGCAAATAGATGAATGCTACACCCGCAGTGGAGTAGATGGATCAAGATGCTCTTTTCAGCGCTATCTCTCTGAAGTAAGCTCTAATTCTGAGTGTCCTGATCTAGTTGTTGAACTTGACACCCCAGGCCTTTCTGCTTTGCTTGATGTAGTGTGAGATACTTTGATCACCACTTTGCATTACGTCCACCCTTCTGGGGAGGACCCTGTTAGCCATTAGCATCACTCTGTCCTCCCCTCCACACATGCTACAGATTGAGCGATGGTGTCCACTGCTTCATAGCAACAAGACTCACTTCCTGTCACTGCCACCCACAGTAGGTGATACATTGTCCACCTTCCAGCCAGGACCTATGTAGACAATCCCTCCCTCCCTCCCTCCCTCCCTCCCTCCCTCTCTCCATCCCTCCATCCCTCCATCCCTCCCTCCGTCCCTCCCTCCCTCCCTCCCTCCCTCCCTCCCTCCTCCCTCCCTCCCTCCCTCCCTTCCTCCCTCCCTCCCTCCCTCCCTCCCTCCCTCCATCCCTCCATCCCTCCCTCCCTCCGTCCCTCCCTCCCTCCCTCCCTCCCTCCCTCCTCCCTCCCTCCCTCCCTCCCTCCCAGGCAACCATCAGCTACAACCCAGAACCCTTACTGCAGAAGCTCTCTCGCAATGCCAAGTTTGACTGGCTGCGTCGCCGCATCTCCCTCCTCTGGTCTCAGTGGGTGAAGGCCGGGAGGAACCTGGAGGTCCAGAAACCATTCAAGCACTCGGAGAAGAGTGTTCGTCAGTTTGTGCCATGCTTTTTTAACCTAATTCTCAATGTTTATAACAATCAGGCTTCATAAGGGGGGCTTGATTAACCTCTATTCTCTAGAGGTGACTTTAAATTAAACCCTATGGGTCCCTAAAATTAATGCACTGTATTTCCTGTAAGTAAAGTTGGGGGGAGGGTGCCGAACAACGACTGGCTTGCTGAGCTCGACTACTAGGTCAGTAGTACATAGTGGGTAGGAGTAGTCAGAATCGTGACCATGATTTTAAGCACACAACATTTTCGACCTGGGTAGGTCTTCCTCAAGGTACAAGTTACACCTTGAGGAAGACCTAGTCTCGTGCCCAGACCACACCCCCCGAGGGGAGGTGTGGTCTGGGCACGAGACTAAGGAAGACCTATCCCGGTCGAAATGTTGAGTGATTAAAATTAGTGCATCTCAGTCACAGGCAGATTCCAGATTCTGACTACACCTACCTACTATGCACTGTATTTCCTGTTCTGCCAAGCATTAATTTAGTCTCCAAAGCTTCACACAAGTGTCCTTGCAGCTATCCTGTGCAGATTCGTCACTCTAGCCACACCCACTCATTAATGACCTCAATAGTCAGTACACTCAGCCAACGACCGCCCGTCCAGACTGAAAACAATGCTAGGCCCTACATGCTATTTGTACACTTTGGGTGCACCCACCCACCTCCACCAGTCCCACCCTTTTGCTCACACAGAACCTTTATCTCAAAGACATTGACATCACTCGCTAAACTGAAGTGCACTGCTGCCAAAACTAAGCAGAAGTATGCATCACAGTGCACTTCTTTGTAGACCCCCAGCCATCCCTTCAGGGTGTTGGAGTGAGGGTTCCTCGAGCACCACAGCACGGTCTTGCTCCGTCATCTTGCTGGTCTAAGATGCAGCAATTGCAAGACTTTTGGCATCATCAGGCAGCGTTTTTACTACCCCTCACAACCCCCACACACTTGTACCCCATGTTCTCCTGTCCCCCTCACAACCCACACACACTTGTACCCCATGTTCTCCTGTCCCCTCACGACCCCCACACACTTGTACCCCATGTTCTCCTGTCCCCTCACGACCCACACACACTTGTACCCCATGTTCTCCTGTCCCCTCACGACCCACACACACTTGTACCCCATGTTCTCCTGTCCCCTCACGACCCACACACACTTGTACCCCATGTTCTCCTGTCCCCTTACGACCCACACACACTTGTACCCCATGTTCTCCTGTCCCCTCACGACCCACACACACTTGTACCCCATGTTCTCCTGTCCCCTCACGACCCACACACACTTGTACCCCATGTTCTCCTGTCCCCTCACGACCCCCACACACTTGTACCCCATGTTCTCCTGTCCCCTCACGACCCACACACACTTGTATCCCATGTTCTCCTGTCCCCTCACGACCCCCACACACTTGTACCCCATGTTCTCCTGTCCCCTCACGACCCACACACACTTGTACCCCATGTTCTCCTGTCCCCCTCACGACCCCCACACACTTGTACCCCATGTTCTCCTGTCCCCCTCACGACCCCCACACACTTGTACCCCATGTTCTCCTGTCCCCTCACGACCCCCACACACTTGTACCCCATGTTCTCCTGTCCCCTCACGACCCCCACACACTTGTACCACCATGTTCTCCTGTCCCCTCACGACCCACCCACACTTGTACCCCATGTTCTCCTGTCCCCCTCACGACCCACCCACACTTGTACCCCATGTTCTCCCATCCCCTTCACGACCCACACACACTTGTACCCCATGTTCTCCTGTCCCCTCACGACCCACACACACTTATACCCCATGTTCTCCTGTCCCCCTCACGACCCACACATACAGATTCTCATCCACATTGGGGCTCTGACAGATAAAGCAGGGTTCAAGTTTGCAGAGAACGCTGACCATGGGGGCCCATTAGGAGAACTCGTCCAGTGGAGTGACCTCGTTGCCTCCCTCTATCTCCTGGGACACAAACTAGACTTCTCCACAGAAGTGGACCAATTGAAAGGCTACCTGGAGGTTACCCGGGGGGTTGGCGGTTGTCCCACTTCGTCAGAAACAAGATACCAGGCCATTTATATTGATATTGTCGGACTGAAACAATTCAAGAAGGCAGTTGGATCCAGGTTGCAACATTACAAGTGAGTGCTTAAGTGGCAATCAATACGAAATAAATAGTGTTTATACTACCCGGAAGTTTGGGCCAAAGACCCTGTGGCCTAATGGATAAGGCATCAGCCTCCGGAGCTGGGGATTGTGGGTTCGAGTCCCATCAGGGTCGGTTTTTTTTTCCTTTTTTTTTTTCACAAATATCATGTCTTATATTTATTTATTTGTATTTTTTTTCATGTATGAAAACAAAACAAACTCTTCAGATAATTTATTAGTCAAACAATAATACTAACAGATACAAATAATATAATTATACATAATAATACCACATAACAGAAAACAAACTACTTGTCCAGAACCTAGCTATAAACAGCAAAATACAGAGTACAAAACAAAGTTGAGCATAATACATCAAATACACAACAATAATTATTGACAAATAATTATATAAAAAATAATAAGAATAATAAATACAGCAGGGAGATACGAAAAGGGTGACTAATGCATGGTCGCAGCCAGGCGTGCCCCATCCTCCATGCCGATTCCCCTCCTAAAGGGATGGTTTCAAGGTGAGTGCTTTGACCAGTCCTCCAACACGGCTTGAACCCTTCAGTAACGCTGCTTAACTGGCGGAAGGCTAGCAATGCTGTGTGCACACCAAAGCCCATACACAGGCCGTACACACAGACATTTACACCACCAGAAAAACAAACGCCACTTCCGGGGCACCTCCGCATACACAGGCCATTACACAGGCCGTACACACAGACATTTACCCCACCAGAAAAACAAACGCCACTTCTGGGGATCGAACCTGCGGCACCTCTGCCTAGCTGGGCTCCCAGTCGAGATGTTATCCCACTGCACCAATCCACCACCCTTGGTTTACAAATATTTTTTTTACATCATTTTTTTACTGTACATTGCAAGCCCTCTTCTTGTGAACTAGTTGAATCAATGTGTGCACATTATTCCTTCCACAGGTGTCTGTTTCGTGTACTTGACTCGTTTGGCACGGAGCCACAGTTCAACTTCAAGGCATGGAAGCCGACGGTTGCTCAGGGAAGGAGAAAGGAATATGGGCAATCCTGGGGGAACTGGGAGCTCAACCCACGGCAGTTCATGACCATGTATCGTAAGTTGCATATGTCATGGGTAGCCTCGTACCCAGGCCTTCAAATCGCGGGGGGAAGGCCTGGTATACACTGTTTGCGCATGCGTTTAATTTAAATGTGAATATTACGTCAATTTTAATTGTGACGTTTGCGAATGGGTTGGGCTTAACCGATGACGTTTGCGTAAACACACCCCCATACGCGTGCATGAGAGCGATCAAAGGGCTCACAACAAGCACACCACAGCTCTTTCCACTGTCTACAATTCCCATCTTGTAGCTAGTCCATGAGGAAAGGGAGTGCTTGGTAGCACAGGCTCTTGCCATAGCCAGTAGGTAGCTAGCCACACGAACACGTCGCTGCCTTCGTACACAGCTCTCATGGAGGAGCGCTGCTCTTCTTTCACAGTCATCCGTGTCATTTTCAGCCTTCGCAAAGCGTAGGAAAGAGCCTCAGAGAAACTACTACCACCGGAACTTTTGCACGCCATGATTGCTACTCGTCGTTCGTTGCGGTTCTTCTAGGAATGTAAACGTAGACGTCATTCGATGTCATCGTTTCACGGAAGAATACCGAGATATCCGATTTTCCAAGATTTTGGGGGAAATTAAGCGCATGCGCAAACAGTGTATACCAGGCCTTCCCCCCGCGATTGAAGGCCTGGGTACGAGGCTAATGTCATGGGTTACTTGATGGCTTTTGTGGCAGGTGTTGACCTTCAGTTGTTACATCAGGCCAGCACATGCTGTGCACATGCTAGTGTTTGTTCTGTTGTAGCAACAACGGGAGTTCAAAGTTGTCAGATGACCTACTATGTACCTCTCTCCTCACCTCCTCCCTCTCCTCCCCCCTCTTTCCTCCCCCTCTTTCCTCCTCCCTCTCCTCCTCCCTCCTCTCCTCCTCCCTCCTCTCCTCCTCCCTCTTTCTTCCTCCCTCTCTTTTCCCTCTCTTCTCCCTCTCCTCCTCCCCCCTCCTCCTCCCCCTTTCCTCCTCCCTCTCCTCCTCTTTCCTCCTCCCTCACCTCCTCCTCCCTCCTCTCCTCCTCCCTCTTTCTTCCTCCCTCTCTTCCTCTTTCCTCCTCCCTCACCTCCTCCCTCTCCTCCTCCCCCCCTCCTCCTCTCCCTTTCCTCCTCCCTCTCCTCCTCTTTCCTCCTCCCTCACCTCCTCCCTCTCCTCTTCCCCCCCTCCTCCTCTCCCTCTCCTCCACCTCTCCTCCTCCCTCTCCTCCTCCCTCACCTCCTCCTCCCTCTCCTCCTCCTCCCCCTCCTCCTCCCTCTCCTCCTCCCTCTCCTCCTCCCTCTCCTCCTCCTCCCTCCTCCTCCCTCTCCTCCTCCCTCTCCTCCTCCCTCTCCTCCTCCCTCTCCTCCTCCCCCTTTCCTCCTCCCTCACCTCCTCCCTCTCCTCCTCTCTCCTATACACACTAACCCTCTCCTAAATAGCCCATACACCTGACAACTCATTCCTGGGTTTTGTGGTTGGCAGTCGTGATCAGATGAGTGAAGGGAAGGTCGACAGGAAGAACCAGAGCCTCGTCTATGGAAAGGAACTGTACATGTGGAAGGTGGGTGTGGTGTAGTCTCATGCCCAGACCACAAGAGGTGTGGTCTGGGCACAAGACTAGGTGTGGTGTGCCCAGTTAGTTGGGCTGGCTGCATGTTGAGTGAGCTCAGCCGTATTGTTAAAGATGAGAAGGAGCATCTGATTTAATTTGACCGCAGGAAAAGCGAAGATATCTGGACATCATCAGCCGCTATTTGGACGTGCATGCGACCATTGGAACCACGCAGCAGAGAAAGGAGCAGTTGGACATGATGTCCATTGTCCCGGGGTTTGTCTACAACCATGGCATCCTGAACAGCACTCAGCTACAGCAGCTGCTCAAGGTGAAGTGACTGGGGTGGACTCCTGGGTGCTTGTTGTGGACGTTCAAACCATCTTTGTGGTACACACATCCCAAGAAGAGGCTGCAGAAGTGCATCGCCATTTTGGAAGTGTATTACCTGAAGTTCATATCATTAGGGAGTGGTCCATGCCTCTATTGCCGTACTTTTACCT
This sequence comes from Axinella damicornis, assembly GCA_963931865.1. Classification (NCBI taxonomy): domain Eukaryota; kingdom Metazoa; phylum Porifera; class Demospongiae; order Axinellida; family Axinellidae; genus Axinella; species Axinella damicornis. The sequence continues at coordinate 346,076 of OZ007505.1, read as the reverse complement.
CTTCCAGTCCTTTGCCAAGGTGAATGAAACCTCTCATTGTTGTCTGCAGGAGACCAAGCTGTTTGTTGGCATGGGGTTCCCGTATGAGGGTCCGGCCCCCCTTGAGGCCATTGCCCATGGCTGCTTCTTCCTGAACCCCCGCCTACACCCTCCAAGGAACCGTGAAAACACTGTTTTCTTCAAGGGGAAGCCAACTCTTAGGGCTGTGAGTTACCGTGTCAACTTGTAGTGCCCCTGTTAGTACCCTCGTACGTACCCACGCTCGTACGAGGCTACCTGGTTTAGCAGCCCAAGGGCAAATACAGCTATTGGTACTGTTGTGTAACTTATGCTGTCTAAGGGGAACATGGAGTCTTCATGCACTCTTGTCTGCCATTCCTCACACCACACATATTTCACCCACACCCGACACACGTAAGCACACCTCTCTAACACACATGTATGTAGCCTCGTACCCAGGCCACCTGGGTACGAGGCTAACATGTATGTATACTTCATCTCATACACAGCTCACATCGCAGAATCCCTATACAGAGATGTTCATTGGGAAACCGTATGTGTACACAGTGGACATTGGCAGCTCAGCTGAGCTCACTGCTGCTCTGAAGGAGATCTCAACAAAGCCTGTAAGACCAGTGTGCAGTAGTAGGCATATTGTTCAGGAAGATTCACTGACACACCACACCCCCCTCACAGAGCCCTCCTCCGTACGTGCCATACGAGTTCACCTACGAGGGCCTACTGGAGCGTATGGCAGTCTACCTGCAACACCAGCAGTTCTGTCTCCCCCACCAGTGGCCACCTGCCTCTGAACTACAGACTCGTGTCAGCAAACTTGGAGAGAGCTGCAAAAAAACGTGCTATAGGGAAGGTATGTGGGTCATGTGCTTGTCAGGTGACTCGTCATATTGTCCCATGTAATTTTTTAGGCATGTGGTCCCATGTGCTTGATGGGTGACTTGTCATGTGGTCCATGTGTTGATCATGTGATTTGTCATGTGGTCCATGTGTTGGTCAGGTGATTTGTCATGTGGTCCACATGTTGGTCAGGTGATTTGTCATGTGGTCCACATGTTGGTCAGGTGATTTGTCATGTGGTCCATCTGTTGGTCAGGTGATTTGTAATGTGATCCATGTGTTAGTCAGGTGACTGACTGTGGCCCATTTCTATTCTTCAGGTTTGGTATGTGAGCCGGAACTGTTCCCGCTACTGAATTCCAAGGATGCACTCACAAGGTTTGTTATCCATCCTGCCTGTAAATATGGTTTACTTAATATCAAGTGCATCTTTCACGTGCCGTTCCAGTTTCGCTTATCTGTGGTCAATAAAACATGCAGTTGTGTGAGTACTCCACTACTTTGATACCAATCCTACCCACTACCTGCAATATGAAGTTCACAATAACATGAACTCTTGACAATAATGAATTGCAGTATCGTCCCAGCACTATATGGTGTGTACGTATCCCTCTCTCCACAGCCACGGTCTGGACTGTGCCCAGACACACACTGAACACAGTGTCCATGGGCCTTCAATAGACGTCAACTCCAGAACCTGCAGTGTACAAGAAAACACGCTTCTTCTGAGCTGTGTCGGAGAGAACCAGAATGTGCAGAGACTGTGTCCTTGCCGCTCATACAAGGAGGGCCAAGTGGGACTTTGCGTTTCATGTACGAGATAGTATAATTTCAACTCGTTTGATACACGATTCAATCATTTCCTTCACATTACATCTCAGATTGTATACATGTATTAGCTTTTCAAATTGTAAGCTTCTTTGTAGAAGCTCTAAACATCTCCAGAATACTGTGTATAATTATGGATATTCGATATTCAATTATATAATTCACAAACTGTTTATGATTATACAATATGCCATGGCTACAAAGGTAACATACACCTGACTAGCCACTTCATTGTGCCGAGTTTGAGCTTGCAGATGACGGCAGGAAGGGGGTGGGGCCTAGGCTAATTGTGGGGGCAATTGAAGGTAAACTAATTGTGGGTGGAGCTGTGGGCAGTCCAGAGAGGGGGGATGCCCCTGTCAATAGTGGTGCACTGAGTGAGGGTGGAGCCTGTGAAGTAGGTACATTGTGGCCAGGGGACATGGCACCAGGCAAGTATGCAGGATGGGTGGCAGAAAGGGCCGAGGGTAGGGAGGTTGTCTGCAGAGCTGGGATCCCGTGTGGATAGGAGTTCGGTTGTGACTGACTGGCTTGAATGCCTGTGGTGTAGGGTGGGGCAGCTGCACCTTGAGAAGTTGGTATGGGCTGGCCGGCCAGGGAATAGGATGTTACCATGGTAACAGTAGTAGGTTGCCTGAGGGGAGTAGGTTGTGTGTGACTCTGTCCAGCATGTTGAAGGGCAACTGGAACTGGGTGTTGCTGAGCAATGCTGTTGGGCTGAGCTGCTACCTCGGGGTGGAGATGGGGAGGGTGTCCGGAGAACTCTTGTGACTGCTTCTGATTAGTCGGAGAGGGTGTTCTCACGATGGTGACAGGTGCAGGGGTGAGGGTGTCGGGGAGAGTGGGAGGGGTGACCTGGTGAGGCTCGCCCTCAGTGCTGTTGACAGAGAGTGCCTCAACTCCAGCCTCAATGGTGGAAAGGGATTCTGTAACAGTCTGTGTACCGTGAGATGGTGTGGCTGGTTGAGAGGGGACAGAGAGTGGAACCTGGGACGGTGAGGGAGGGAATCGGGTACGTTATGCTACAGTTTAGACATAATTGCAACAGGGTGGTGTATGCTCACATCAGCGTATCCCTCGCTGGGCGGGACAGTGGAGGGGGGAGGCTCTTGAGCCCCCTCACCCATCTCTAGGTCCCTTGGTTTCTCCTTGCGTCCAGGGATGCGATGGAGATAGCCGTATCCAATGCCACATCCGAGACTCCCCTCCCCTCCCCAGTCCGAGTTGGGGGTCAGCAAGACCTAAGCAGTAGAAGTACCGCATGTTACCAGTATGCCACTTGCAACCCTGAAGGAGCTGTTATCAGCTATTCCTCGGACACTAAAATTATTGGTCTATATACAATCATACATACCAATACAGTTTGCTGACGTATTGTTTCAATGTGATACGGCAATTATTGAGTGCAACTGGCAACAGTCTTTCACCTCCAAAGTTTTGTGCAAGGCAAGCCTGTTTATTTATGCTCTAATGCAATAATCCCACCCACTACCTAATATGAAGGTCACAACAATCAGTATTGTCCCAGCACCAGTGGGCTCTTCAAGGGATTATACTCCTCAAATTTCCTGAAATCACATGATCATGTGACGAATGTCATATGTGGTCACATGACCTCATATGAGATCACATGATGATCAGGTGATGATGATCCACCCACCTCCCTGCATGCATCACTGTCAGAGTTGTAGACAAACAGTCTGAGCTCCTTGTGGTTGTTGTTCTCAATGAGAGAATACAGGTCATCGTCGCCGACCATGGCATCCGATCCAAGGATGTAGTCTGTGTGTGGGATGAGACCAGCCTGAGCCGCAGGGGAGTTTGGATGCACCTCCTGTGAGTGAGAGTATGGTGTGCATTAATCAGAATACTTTGACTGCCCAAAGCATGCTTCTATCCCAGGGTAGGTTTTCTAAGCTTCAATTCTATGGACTAATAATAACACTAACCACACCCTAACATGCCCTAATATACCCTACGAATGCTATAATACTAAGTCACATGACCTAAGTGAACCAATCACAAGCGAGCTTAGAAAAGTACTCTGGTACTGCAGCAAAGTGTAGCCTTCTGTTACCAGGAAACCAATAGAATAGCTGGGAATGCAATTGCTCTTGGTTCGGTTGCTTAATAGGTGGCGTTTGGAATGCAGCTACCCAAATACAACTTACTAGCACGTGCCAAATGTTTTCAGAGGCTCCCTCGAAGGAACAGAAGCGTATGGAGACTCCCAGCAGGCCCTGACCACCCCACGTGTTGCTAGGCACCAGGGTTACATCTGTGGGAAGGATATTCTCAGCATTACACCAGCCATGAGGATATTATACAGATCACATGATATCCACACATGGATCCCATGGTACCCACATAAGTCACATGACACCAATTCAGAGGTAAATGAGACCAATACACACTGACCCCTGGTATTCCTGCACTTGGAATTGTAGACGACCATCTTGACTGGCTGGTCCACATACTTCTGAAGGATCTGCTTCAACATATCATTCTCCTGGTTCTGGGGATGCAATGCACTGCTAGTAATACTCCAACAACTACTACAAATATACCCAGACACATATCATGCTCCTTGTTCTGGGGACACAATGGACTGCTATTGCAGATCTAGATTAAGCCCACGGAGGTGTGTGTGGTGGATACGTGTGTGTAATGGGAGTATGCATGCACGAGGGGAGTGTGTGCACGTGACAAGTGTGCAAGCATAAGGGGTGACGTGTGTGTGTGTGTGTGTGTGTGTGTGTGTGTGGGGGGGGGGGGGGGGGGGGGGGGGGGGGGGGGGGGGGGGGGGCAAGGATGTGTGTGAGGCGTACACTTGTAACACACCAGTCTGATGCCATCAATGGAAATGACGAAGTCAAAGTAGGCCTCCAGTCCTGCATGCAGTGCAGGTGAGTTGTCAAGAACCTAGGACAGGAACGAACAGACACGTGACAACCCGGTTCTTGCCTGTTGAACAAGCGTACCCGGACCCTCTACTAGGCTTTACGCTCACCTTAAGCACGTGGTAACCTTCGGAGCCTCCTCCCGGTACCTCCACGGACTGTGTTCCGCCCATCCTGAGAGTCAACCGGGCAAACAAAAGCGATTCGTCTTCAACACGTACACGTACGTACACGTTGGTTTGATGACGTCACGTTCTCACGTGCGACGAAGTCGACACGATAGCAACGGAGGAGCCCCACCCCCTTTCTTTGCAGAATTCTAGCAGGGCGAAATGTCGAGTCTTGTCGCCCAAACCCAAACCCCTGCCATTGGAGGGCGAACACAAGATAAACTACCTCGTAAGTTGGCCAGAAGGAATCAGAGCGAATGTAGAAGTCAGCGACTACCCTAAGTCCACAGTGTTTGCGCCTCAGGTATAGTATGATTCCCCTACAGATCTAAGCAGGGAGACAGGCGTCCGTCTGCCACCCCCTCCTTCCCAGCGGCACCCTCCTAAATTACCAGCAGCAGTTGATAGTCTCCATGGTGGGTGACTATGCTCAGTGTGCTGTACCAACCTTGAAGGTTTGCATGGGTCGGTTGTATTCTGCAGGAGCTGTGTCCACTGACAGTTTGATTGAAGCTGTGAGTTCTGCATCTGGTGTTGCACACAGTTAAATTACGCATAATGTTATTAATTTCACTTCCGTCTTGCAGCTTGGGCAGGCTGAGGCGGATGAAGCATCTCTTGACTCACTGCTGAAGACTGTCAGGTAATGTAGTATACCCGTACCATCTTCCTCGTCAGTGCTCATATCCACCAATCATGCAGGGGAGAGGTCCTCTGTACCCTAGAGGAACTGCAAACCATCACAACACACGATGACAACCTGGAGAGACAGTACAAAGAAGGTCTGTGTGGCTGAACGGACAATTAACGTACTCAATAGCCATTGTATACTCTCTCACACAGTTTCCTCAGACAACACAAAGTTGCACGCAGCACTGGAGAAAGCACGAAGAGAGATTAGGGTAAGAACAGCATCTCATTGTTCTACTGCTTCCACCTCCAGTTAATCTCTCTGCTTTCTCTCTCTCTCTCATTCGTACTCTCTCTCTTGACCTGAAGCACCTGAAAGGACAGCTGTCCATCTTGCAGGTAAAGTAGGCTCTGAGAACTGATGTTACTTCCGTGCCTCTTCTGTGAGCAAACTAAATCTATCACTAGTATGTCTTACTATCAATTACACCTGACCAATTGAAAAACCTAAGTTCATGGCAAAACCAAAATGTCATAGCCTCTGAATGCAGCTGCTAGTAAGCAATGTTCCTAGGTGTAATTCTGTTGCTAGAGCTGTACAGACAAAGCCCAAACTAAAGGTGCACGGAAATTCTCTCCATTAGTTCATTTCACTGGCTATCATCTGCTTCTCCTTTGCTCAGATGACGTCACCAGAGATACGTGAAGAGAGGGCACGAACTCAGCTGAGGAGAAAGAGACGGACAGAGCAGTGAGTGTCTTGATAGGTTTATATCCGCGAGTCAAATAGTGAGTGATAACTATAGATTACACTCTGCACCTGTCGTAGTGTACTGCTTGGAGCATATGATGTGCATGGTGCCTACTTTGTCTGTTTTGTAGGGAGAAAAAGGTGCAGCTGCAGAGAATGAGGGTAAGGTTGATCCCCGTACACATGTCCCCGGTCAAACATAAACCACAGATTCCACACATCCATTAATTAACACACACTCATGCGCATACACATATGCACACTACACACACACACACACACACACACACACATACACACACACACACACACACACACATCAGAACACCACACATAAAATTATTTTAGCTCCTTTATCTTTCGTGCCTCCTCCCCATAGAGTCAGTACGCTGATGGAACACTGCCAGTTTTGACAGCTGCTGAGAGGGCCAGGACAGTCAATGCCCGGGGAGAGTACGTGGACCACCAGTGAGCACGCAACTTTCATGCTCGCTTGTCTTCTCTTGTTGACTCTGTTAATTGCTTTTCTCATATTCTTCAGTGTCCCTAAGGGGAGTAAGAGGACACGTCACCTGCGGAGGGCCACCTATCCCCCTCCTCGGCCATCCTCCCCTCCTCTCTCCTCTGCTATTGGCCCTCAAAGTAGTCCGAAATCAGACCCTCTTCCCCCTCCCCTCTCAGGGTGCAGCTGCTCAGTCTGTAATGCAAAGCAGAGCCTCGGGGCACTCACCCTCGGCAAGGCCCTCAAACAGCAACAAACTACCAACCAGCACACCAGGTACGTACATGAACGAACGGCACTTGGTCAACTTTCAATGCCGAGTCAAACCCTTTAACTGTCAATGTAACAGGAAACTTGGTATAAAGCACTGAATTCAGAAAGTGCTGCAAATAATCACTGATACAGCAGTTAACTCATGACATGCTAATTACTTGCAGGAGTGGTCAGCAGATCCTGCTGGGAGATAGGGTCATTGTCAAGGGAGAGCGACCAGGTGACCATCATGTGAATGTCATGTGACCATGCATATGGCCCTTGTATTTGTAATATATGTGCATATAGGGACTGTCCGCTACATTGGCAAGCTGGATTTTGACATTCTGGACCTGGTCTATATTGGTGTGCATCTGGATACACCGGGTAAGTGTCTGTGTGCATAAGATGTGATTGTGTAGGAATGGCTGTGGAACATATCAACACACACATACACCCACACACACACACACAGTTGGGACTTGTGATGGGTCCCTAAAGGGCAGGCAGTATTTCCAGTGTCCTCCAAATCATGGGGTGTTTGTGAGACCCTCAGACGTGATGTGCGTCACCGGGAGAAAGGTGAGAGAATTAGGTGATCATGCATAACATTAGTTCGTGTACTCCCTACACGCACATATATACACACACACCACACACATGCATGAATACACAAAACCACAGCCACACACAGGGGGTACTGCTGTGCCAAGGATTCGAGAGAGGTTGCCTACTGGCCTTGAGATCAATCGAACTACCAGCCAAGCCAGCAAGGTAGTGACTTACAAACCGGTGTAGGACAGCATGTCCCATTTCTATGCCAGGCTAATTGCACAGCACGTCCTGTTTGCTGTTGCTTCCTACACCTCCAGACTCTGGCCAGGGACAACAACCAACACAGTTTCCCAACTGTGAGTAGGCCCAGCAGCTCAGTCTAGCTATGTGTACCAGCTCCCCAACTGTGAGTAGGCCCAGCAGCTCAGTCTAGCTATGTGTACCAGCTCCCCAACTGTGAGTAGGCCCAGCAGCTCAGTCTAGCTATGTGTACCAGCTCCCCAACTGTGAGTAGGTCCAGCAGCTCAGTCTAGCTATGTGTACCAGCTCCCCAACTGTGAGTAGGTCCAGCAGCTCAGTCTAGCTATGTGTACCAGCTCCCCAACTGTGAGTAGGCCCAGCAGCTCAGTCTAGCTATGTGTACCAGCTCCCCAACTGTGAGTAGGTCCAGCAGCTCAGTCTAGCTATGTGTACCAGCTCCCCAACTGTGAGTAGGCCCAGCAGCTCAGTCTAGCTATGTGTACCAGCTCCCCAACTGTGAGTAGGTCCAGCAGCTCAGTCTAGCTATGTGTACCAGCTCCCCAACTGTGAGTAGGCCCAGCAGCTCAGTCTAGCTATGTGTACCAGCTCCCCAACTGTGAGTAGGTCCAGCAGCTCAGTCTAGCTATGTGTACCAGCTCCCCAACTGTGAGTAGGCCCAGCAGCTCAGTCTAGCTATGTGTACCAGCTCCCCAACTGTGAGTAGGTCCAGCAGCTCAGTCTAGCTATGTGTACCAGCTCCCCAACTGTGAGTAGGCCCAGCAGCTCAGTCTAGCTATGTGTACCAGCTCCCCAACTGTGAGTAGGTCCAGCAGCTCAGTCTAGCTATGTGTACCAGCTCCCCAACTGTGAGTAGGCCCAGCAGCTCAGTCTAGCTATGTGTACCAGCTCCCCAACTGTGAGTAGGTCCAGCAGCTCAGTCTAGCTATGTGTACCAGCTCCCCAACTGTGAGTAGGCCCAGCAGCTCAGTCTAGCTATGTGTACCAGCTCCCCAACTGTGAGTAGGCCCAGCAGCTCAATCTAGCTATGTGTACCTAACCCATTACTCCTGGCCGTTGCATCATCTCATGCACACTCACTGCTACAGTATTATTGGCAAAACTGATTATAGCGGGAACTGTCTGCCCTATTTACACACACATACAGTCCCCCCCTCCCTCCTCCCTCCACACTACTCCCCCAATTGCTCACGCTAGGGCCGCAGTGGAAGCTGAGCTGGCAATGCTCAGGAAGAGGTATGACTGCAGGATGCAGCCCCCCCTCCCGCCCAGCTTTTGGTTGCTTGCAACCGCACCACAAGCAATGGGAAGCTGGGTGGGGCCTGGGAATGTGGACTTACATGCATGTGCCATGCTAATTCAGAGTGAGTTGTTCCTGAGGAGTTGTCAACAGTGCAGCTGCTGTTGTTGTCTCGTGCAGGGACCCGGATGAGCTTGCGGATGACAGTGTGGTACAGATGAGCGAGAGGTGAGGGATCACATGATCACTCCCGTGTAATACAGCTTTAGGAATTGGTCCTCTTGGTATGCAGAATAAAAGCCCTTGCAAAGAAGTCCCGCCAGCCACAAATGAAGAGCTCCCCTACCTCTCCCCCCATGATCCTCCCCATGCCACACCCACCACCACGCCCCCTCAACCCTGAACCCATCTCACCAGAAGTGAGAACTTCATATACGCATGACCTATAACCTGCTCTGATGTACTCGACTGTTGTTCCCTAGACTCCACCCCCTCCCCCAGAGGTGACCCGTCCCCCCACCCCTCTGGAGACAACACTGCTTCAGTTGCTTAGCAACAAGGACCTGGGCAGCACTGGGTTTGTGACTGCCACAGAGCTAGCAGCTGCACTCATGCAGCTCGAGCCGGACAAAGCTGTACGTTCCACCACACACCCTAGACGACTTATCATGCATATCACTTAGTATACTCCCCCCCCCCCCCCCCCCCCCCACACACACACACACACACACACACACACACAGCTCACTCCATCAGAAATAGGTCAGCTGTTCTCCAGCCTTGGTCTGGATGCAACCGAGGCAGGGGGAATCCCCTACAATCAGATGCTACCCACAATAGTGTACACTGCCAACAGCATCAGGATGGAGAGACCAAACTAGCACTGCTGTTGCCATGGAAACATCAGGTCTTGAGAAACATACGTACTCAATTATCAATTTCGATATTTAGTGCTACTCTGCCATGTCACGATTATGCTAGGCATTTAGTGTATCTGTATAGTTTTATTTTTGTGTCATGGTCCAGTTATGATAGACAAAGAATTATACTATCCTTTAGCATAATTATACATGTGGTTGAAGTGATAGCCCTAGATTGCCAAAATTATCAGGTGCATGTGGTCCGTCACAGTGTGTGTGAAGGTACCGTCATCTCTATGCGGTGGAAGCCATGGGTTCGCCTTCTCTTGGCTGGGACGGTTGTCCGTGCAGCAGCTGGTTAGCTTGTACCTCCTCCATCACTGCTCTGAATGACTCCACACTCACCTGGGGGGGGGGGGGGGGGGGGGGAGGGGACCACGTGCTGAGCCTAGCTTGCACACATCAACGCATACCATACCACGCACACACACCTGTCCCTTGGGGTCTCTCCTCACAGCTTCCTTCCAGAGCTCCTCAAACACTTCAGGTGTCATGGACACACCAATGTTAGCAAACACCTTCTTTACCTGCACAACAGAACAGAATCCTGCTGGCTGGGTATGGGAACAATTACAGCTGGCATCAGAATAAAACAGCTGGCATGGAACTATTACAGCTAGCATCAGAATAAAACAGCTGGCATGGAACTATTACAGCTGGCATCACATCAGAATAAAACAGCTGGCATGGAACTATTACAGCTGCTATCTGAGCTGGTATAGGAACGAAGTATGGAATGTTGGTATGGGAGTAGGATTACAGTTGGTCTGAGGATGGAACCAGACAAAGACATCCCACCCACCTCTTCAGGAGAACGTGGAGCAAAGAACTCGTCCTCGTAGACCCCTCTGTTGGAGTAGATGGACGGGTACATCAGACCATAGGCACCGGACTCGTCTCCATAGTTCTGAGAGGAGAGCAATGCACCATTCAGCATGATCACTTCCAAATAAGGTCAACACTGTTGAACGATGTACCAAGTCTAACTGCAACTGCTTGCTCCATTGAGGAGATGTGTATCAGAGTCTATTACTACACTATGGGCAACATACATCCAAGAGTCTATAATAATAAGAAGAGAGTATCGAACTCGCTATAGGTTAACGTTGAATGTATGCGGAAAGTAACGTGACATCCGGTATGGTGATAATGTCAAAAACACAATCTTACCTGGCATAGACGCCATGGCTACCGTACCACAGCTAGCTAGCCTCTTTGACTCAACGATCAAGGCGTGCGTGCAGCAAGTAAACTCGGCCATATCGGGGAGTACAATAGTTGACGAGTCCGTGTGGATCACGTGCACCATACTGGATGTCACGTTACTTTCCGCATACATTCAATGTAGCCTATAGCGAGTTCGATACTCTCTTCTTATTATTGTACACTCTTGATACATCTCATATCATACTAGCTATCATTGTCAAACTGAGGGCATAGTGAACTGTGAAGGCAGGGAGAGGGCCGTAACCAATTATGTACCAAATAAGTAGCCTCGTTCCCAGGCACCGCCCAGCTTTTTGTCGCTTGCAGTACGGAAACAAGGCTACCAAATTAGGATGGTGGGGGTACAATTCTGGAGTTTGCCTACTTACTGTGCTATCCCCCACTCTCCTTATCCGGGGGGCAGGCAGGTCACTGCGAATGGTTGGCACCCCGTACATACGGTAGTTGTGCGTGGGGACTCTGCCAACGGTAGCCTTGATCATCTGTGAAGAGGTACGGTAGTTGGAGCTGAGGAGAGGGGAGGAGAGGCTCTTGTCAGCAGCAGCTGGGCAGTGATCTGGGCTCCTGGGATCATGTGGGACTTGGGAGTTTGCTGCAAGGGCCGGGGGGGGGGGGGGGGGGGGGGGGGATACGATGGACTGTTTTTTGCTGATGTGATCTTTAGTTGATGATCCTAAATCTGGTTTGCAAATATCCCACGGAGAACTAAAGAGAGACTTATTCTCCATGGGTAAACTCATCATTGCAGTCCAGCTTGAGTTACGTGCCATCCAGCTACCCCATGTGAAACACTACACACGGCCAATCCAACAATCTTGACTAATGAGTGGGTACAACGGTTGGGGCCAACCGTTAGTAATCCTTACTGGCGTGAGACTTGGAGATTGCCATGAGTACGGAGTCTGCCACTTCAGTTTTCCAGTTCAACAGTTGGACCATCTCCCGGTATAGCACACCCTCACACCCTCCCACCTCCACCATGCACCACGTAATGAGGAGCTCAAGCATGTCTGGGGTGAGTGGGACGTTGAACTGGAAGCAAGCCTCACGTACCTCATCAGCAGCGATCCTCCCACAACTGTCCTGCATATGCATAGGTGAGGGAGGAAGAGGTGGGCATGTGATTGTCCAGTGGCTGGAGAGTGATGGACCACACCCTTGATCAATGTGGATGCTGAGAACTTGAAATATGAATCAACCCAAATATTCCACTACATAGATTAGATCTGTGGGCAGAGGAGCAGATGCTACCGCAGTAACAATACCTAACCAGACCTTGATCGGCTGATTGCAGTCATTCTCACGGAACTGGGAGAGGCTGAGCTAGGCAACTAGCAGCACAGGTGGTGAGTTAGACTGTACTGCTGAACAATTGATCAGCATAATTTTGAATAGTGTGAATTGACAGAGTTTCGTAAGAGGGCCAGGTAAGGGCAGAGAGAGAGAGAGAGAGCTGCAGAAAGGAGTGGATGGGGGGGGGGGGGGGGGGGGGGGGGGGGGGAGTAGAGAGCAGAGATGGAGAGAGGGAGAGGGGAAGGGGGAACACCAGCCTTGTCCTGGCTCTGTAATGCATCCAGGAGGCTGTCAAAGTTGTAGAAGTTGTTCTTCTTGAGGTGGTGTCGGATGGAAGAGAGCACTCCAGTGTCGAGCTCCTGGCACTGCTGGTACGCGGACGGTCCCTCCATCCGCATCAGCTCTCCCGTGTCTAGGGAACAAGGTGTACTGTTTCCATGGCAACAAGCAACATGTGGATCATGTTTCATGGTCTAGAAGAGGCATATCATTTCAAATTGCGTACAAGCAGTGAGAGGTCCCATATGCATCACTGACTGTTGATTGTGTACATATACATGATTGCAATAGCCTCACTGAATTCATCAGGCTGGACCATGACACCAAATGTGTGGTCTTCAGGTACATCCAGAGTTTCTGCAATGCTGAGAGAGGGAGGGAGGGATGGATGGAGGGAAGGAGGGAGGGAGGGAGGGAGGGAGGGAGGGAGGGAGGGAGGGAGGGAGGGAGGGGGGAGGGAGGGAGGGAGGGAGGGAGGGAGGGGGGAGGGAGGGAGGGAGGGAGGGAGGGAGGGATGGAGGGAGGGATGGAGGGAGGGAGGGAGGGAGGGAGGGAGGGAGGGAGGGAGGGAGGGAGGGAGGGAGGGAGGGAGGGAGGGAGGGAGGGAGGGGGGGGGAGGGAGGGAGGAGGGAGGAGGGAGGGAGGGAGGGAGGGAGGGAGGGAGGGAGGGAGGGAGGGAGGGAGGGAGGGAGGGAGGGATGGAGGGAGGGAGAGAACGTTAAACAGAATAAAAGGATATGTACAGTGGCACATGCTTACGGGTCATGGACCTTTCCCAGCTGAGGTTGAGTTCGTTCTCGGAAATCATCCACCCTCTGAGACACCATCTGAGCACGCTTTGCACTGCGTAATGGAAGCAGTGAATGACAGGCTTCATCCAACATCACATCTGACTCATGTTACCATGGTTACCAGCAGTCTCGAGACCAGCCACATTTGTGACTAGTCTTGAGACTAGGTTATCAGATGATGTCCAACCTTTGTGCCTCATACATCCAGTGCAGTGCGCTCTTGACCTGGCTGCCACTGTTGTCATGCGGGGTCGGAACCCCATACAGACTTTGCCGTGTAAACTTGGACCAGTCGTACTCCCTGTCCACCATCTCTCCCACGCCCCAGTCATTGTGGCTCTGGGAGAGAGGAGGAAGGATGGGCATGCAGGGAGGGTAGTGAGGAGGAGAGAGGAGGAAGGATGGGCATGCAGGGAGGGTAGTGAGGAGGAGAGAGAGGAAGGATGGGCATGCAGGGAGGGTAGTGAGGAGGAGAGAGGAAGGAAGGATGGGCATGCAGGGAGGGTAGTGAGGAGGAGAGAGGAGGAAGGATGGGCATGCAGGGAGGGTAGTGAGGAGGAGAGAGGAGGAAGGATGGGCATGCAGGGAGGGTAGTGAGGAGGAGAGAGGAAGGAGAGATAGAGGAATGAGGGGGGATAGGGAGGGGAATAATCAGGAAGGAGGGGAGAGGACACAGCGTTGTACTGTCTGTTACAAACCAGCTTTCTTAGTCTGTGTCAAGAGTGCATGATGACATCATTGTTTTTTCACGGCGGAAAAACAATGATGTCATCATGCGCTCTTGTCTGTGTACATGTACTGAACTTCTGGCCTAAGGGTTGAGGGTAACATGTACCTTTTTATACAGTTCCTTCCCCACAATGGACTCCTCCTCCACCTCGGTGGAGCTCTTCTGGGGGCTGACGATGGACCCAGCAGACTCCTCCCTCAGAGTGGATGTGCCAAACACCGTCTTGCTGAGATCCATGCTGCTTGGAAGCCCCTGGAACTGGTCGTGGGATGAGCCTGGGTGCATGTAAGTAGTTTGCATGCAACAAACTGCTGACTCTTAACCAGGTCAGGTGGCTTATCCCTCTATGTACATGTCAAGATGACATCATCACCCTCCGCGGCAATGACGATGATGTAATCATGACATTGCAAATGAAACTTGTATAATAATTTTAGATGGAACCAATTACAGAACATGGCCGGACAAGGGTTTTATGATGGTTCCGGTCAGGAATGATGTAGTGTTACGCTGCTGTACTGGACTGAGCAGAGAAGTGATTCCTGAGCCATTCCAAGTCTCATACCATGCTGCCATGTTGTAATGACCTTAAGATGGGCGGGGCTCACCAAGCGGTGCTGTTCTCTTGCTGCTGTAGACATACTCCTGCTGATCAAGCTGAACCTGCTGGAACTTTGTTTTTGGTGGAGGGTTCAGCAGATCACCGGCCTGTGGGGAGGGAGGGATGACTGATCTTGGTGTGCATGGACCACGGTTGCATCACAGCACTCACAGCCAGTGATGACTTGGTTTTGATGCCGTGTGCCAGATGGGGGACAGGAGGATCCCCAGCGAATGAGTGGAACACCCTCTTCTGTCCAGGCTCTGGCTGTGTCATGCCTCGGAACTGCCTCACAACATCCGGGGTTGGTGTGTGTCCGTCCCCACCTTGCGCCTGTGTGAGGCACTCCCCCGCCCCGCCCCCCTGCGGCTTCAGCTTGCCCGCCTGGAGAGGGAGGAGGCCATTAAATTTTATGAGGAAGGAGTATGAAGTCAGCTATTGTGGTATAAGATAGAGTGTTTACCCCATGCAACCAAACAGCCTAAGCTAAGGTTTCATAACCGAAGCCAAGGGGAGGAGGGGTGACACTTCAACTATGAAGCAACAGGTCACGTACTTTAATCAATATAGCACTTACCGCCCTAACCCCTGGAGTCCTGTCTCTGATTTTTCCCTCGTAAGCATGCATCTCTGCCGTACAGTGGCAACACGTGTGGATTCTAGTAAACGTCGCCATAGTAACGTGTCATGTGACAAGCATGTGACCGGACTCATGGGACTATTCGAACTTTTTCCCGCACTCCGCCTAGTCGTGGCAGATGGTGACTGGGGCAGTCGTGCAAGAGCCGGTGCGGGTACGTGGTTCCTCAGGAAGACCATACCTCCGACATGACGCCAGTTCTTAGCACGCCTAATATGTAAGCGCTGTCGAGTAATGTGCTCTAATTAGATATCTGTCCATATATCTTGTAGGCTGCTATCTGGTATGCCCTCAACAACTACAACTTTGAAGATGCAGTGTTTCTAGCTGAGAGGCTCCATGCAGAAGGTGTGTTACGTCACTGCAGCATCCACCATGCATTGTGAGGGGGCATCTCCCAACAATCTCTAGTCTCATTCCCACGCCATTTTTCACACGCGGAGGGCCAAAATAGTCTGGTGAACGGGCTATTCCCTTCTTGTTCCACCTGCCAGAATGGCAGTCCAATCAGGTTGTGTTTCGTGAGTGACATAGATACATGGTCGCTGTCCATATACCTATGTTAACCAAGCTAAGCGATCAAGGCGGTGTGCAGGAGACTAGGGTATGCAGGCATGAGCTACATCACGAGAAGGCTGTCAGGAGGTTCGTGGACGGTTGGAATCTGTTTGTGAGCTTGTCAATTGGCAGTGGAAGTTTTAATACCAGTAGTATTGCTCCAGTGTGCCTCTAACGTGGACAGAGGTTTTTCTTTCCACGGATCTTCTTTCATTTGCGTTAGGAACCACTGAGGAATGCAACCTTTGTGACAACATGTCTCACTACGGCGCCATGATACTTGTTCCACATTTTATGGACGTCACACATTACTTTTGTACGAACGTTATGTCACCATTTTTGCAACCGCAAGGGACAAAAATGGAATAGGCCGTTTACCAGACCAGTTTTCCCCTCCGTGTACGAGAAATGGTCTGGGAACGAGACTAACCAGCTGTCATTACAGTGCTTATTGGAGGGACTACCCCTTGCCGACTTTCCATATCTCACTTGATACCGAAGAAATTGATTGTTTTCCCCTAACTCATCAAAGTTAAAAGTCCTTGTGCTATAATTCCTACACCTGACTGTGTTGACTAAACTGAACACCCTCACCCACTCCAGTTGGGGCCCTGGACAGTGTGTTCCTGCTGGCCACCTGCTACTTCCGCTCGGGCCGTTTGCAGCAAGCGAAACACCTGCTAGGCCGACACAGGGAGAGCAACAACGCCCTTCTCTATGCCCAGTGCTGCCTGCAGCTCCATGAGTACGTACACAGTAGTCTGTGGCATGAGTCAGTAATCGTGGCTGGCTGGCTAGCTTACAAGGTGGTCTCCATGGCTTTCAATCTGGACAAACAAGTACCCCCACCCCAAATGAAACCATGCTGTTGTAACCCAACAACAAGCACACTTGAGGGAGAGTGCAATAATTTTACTCGCCCAAAATTGTACACTGGCAACTGTGCCAAGGATTGTGGATTTTGAATTGCCACTCTGACATTCCGAGGGGACATGCCTCCAGAATTCTGCTGTTATGTGCATTTTGTGCCCCACCCACCCACACACACACATGCAACCTGTCCCACCCTAAACTTTTCCAAAGTACTTTTTCTCCCCCGGATATGAATCTCCTAATGAAATCCTGCAACGGCTAGCCGTGCCTCCCCTGATCCTCTTCCACTCTCCCCTCTCATCAGTTTGAAGGGTGGACTCCTGGCTCTGCACGGGCTCCTCTGTCTGGGAGAGAGCAGTGAGAGAGACATTGCTCTCCACTTTGGGGAGGATGCGGGGGCTGCCTTCTGGCTGCTGGGAGAGTTCAACAGGTCAGCTGACGTGCATATGATACAAATGCATCCACAAGGTGTAGTACAATCAGAAACCAAACTAAATGATCAACCCACAGGCAAGATATCTGATGTGCTCCCTCCTACCTCTTCCTCCCTCCCTCCCCTGTTCCCTCCCCCTCCCTCCCTCCCCACATCATCCTACCCTCCCTCCCTCCCCACACCCTCCAGGCTGCTTCACCAAAGCAAAGAAGCGATCAGACACTTCCGGAGTTGTCTCAAGTACAACCCATTCCTGTGGACAGCCTACCAGGCCCTGTGTGAGCTAGGTTAGTGGACAGTCTACCAGGCTCTGTGTGAGCTAGGTTAGTGGACAGTCTACCAGGCTCTGTGTGAGCTAGGTTAGTGGACAGCCTACCAGGCCCTGTGTCAGCTAGGTTAGTGGACAGCCTACCAGGCCCTGCCAGGCTCTGTGTGAGCTAGGTTAGTGGACTCTGTGTGAGCTAGGTTAGTGGACAGTCTACCAGTGAGCTAGGTTAGTGGACAGCCTACCAGGCTCTGTGTGAGCTAGGTTAGTGGACAGTCTACCAGGCTCTGTGTGAGCTAGGTTAGTGGACAGCCTACCAGGCCCTGTGTGAGCTAGGTTAGTGGACAGTCTACCAGGCTCTGTGTGAGCTAGGTTAGTGGACAGCCTACCAGGCCCTGCCAGGCTCTGTGTGAGCTAGGTTAGTGGACAGCCTACCAGGCCCTGCCAGGCTCTGTGTGAGCTAGGTTAGTGGACAGTCTACCAGGCTCTGTGTGAGCTAGGTTAGTGGACAGTCTACCAGTGAGCTAGGTTAGTGGACAGCCTACCAGGCTCTGTGTGAGCTAGGTTAGTGGACAGTCTACCAGGCCGTGTGTGAGCTAGGTTAGTGGACAGCCTACCAGGCCCTGCCAGGCTCTGTGTGAGCTAGGTTAGTGGACAGTCTACCAGGCTCTGTGTGAGCTACGTTAGTGGACACTCGGACAGTCTACCTGGCCTTGTGTGAGCTGGGCTAGTTGGACAGTCACCTGCACATGACTGTACTGTAGGACTGGTTTTGATTGCGCGAGTTTATTGGCCCAGTCGTACTGTATGTGAAATGGTAAACATTCAGTGTTGTACCTGCGGTCAGTGGAACAATCTGTCTGCTGTTTCTCTGTGCTCAGGTGAGAGTGTGTCACCAGAGCAGTGCTTCACAGTGTCAGAGTTCCCGCCATTCCTGAAACACCCTGCTCCTCACGGCTGTAGCTCCTCCCACGTCCTCCTGTCCTCCTACCCCTCCTCCTCCCCTTCCCCCCATGAACCAAAGTCGTCATTGCTTGGCAATGGGCTGGACACAAACTCTAAGAGGCCCAGCGCCTTCACCCCTGTGGACTCCAGCAAGACAGGTTACATCACTCCGGACCTGTTCGGCAACCCCACACTTGGCAAGGCTGTGGCCTCCTCCACGCCAGCTCCAAGAACTCTGCAATTTGTAACCTCTGATTTCCGGGGGACCAACTTTAAGATGGGAGGGTCCCTCTATGACCCTGCTGGTGGCACTGCTGCCGCGTTGCACAAGAATGGTGCTCCATTTGCTGGAGTCCAGTTTGGTAGTGTGAAGGGGGTCTTGGATTTTGGCTCTGGTAGGCGGACGGACGTTGGGAGTGGGCAAGGGGTTGCCTCTGGTAACACTCCCATCACACCAAGGTGAGCATGGTGTAGTGTGGCAGGATACCTGATGACATCACTGCCCACTCATTAGTCAGCATTTGCCTCGTTTTCATAATGTGTGTGATTTGGTATGCGGTAGTTATCCTTAGCTTGTTAGAATGTTTAGCATCTGCCCCACTAACACACTTGCTGCGGGAAGTGGGTGGGATCACGGATGTATATTGGAACAGGTCAAACTTGAACTAGGGAACACGCATGCATGAAATGATGCCAGTCCAGCAGCGATGGCCTGTGAGTTGGTAGTCATGACTACTCTTACAGTGCTCAGGATCCCCCCCCCCCCCCCCCCCCCCCCCCCCCCCCCCAACCACACACACAGCTTTGGTATTCTCCCACTCACCACTCCGGGAGGCTCTGTCCGCTCCCTCCACCCCCCACCCCCTCCCCAGCAGGCCCTCAGCTTCTCCACCATCACACCCTCACCAGCCCCCCTCCCCACAGCATACAGCAAGCTGCTTCAGTCCGCACCCAAATCAGCTGGCAAAAGAGTCATGGTAAGAGCTGGAGTGTATTGTAGGGCAATCCTGAGTGAACCCCACGTAGACATCAAACATGTGAGCCTTGTCTGTCTCTATGTTCATACATTGTACAGCTTATACGCACTTTGGAATGTCTCTTGCAAAAATGATTTAATTACATGTAGTTACTAAGGTGTGCTGTGCTTTAGCTAAAGTATGCTGTAAAATATGGCTTACTAATTTGTAATTGCTGCACGGAATTGTTGGTGTGTGGATGACGTAGCCTCGTTCCCAGGCCTCAGTTTTGATCACTTGCAGTATGCAAAATGTGGGGAGAAGTGGTCAGAACCTGGAGGTTGTTATACTGCAGTGTACATGTTCTTCAGTTCCAGGATGCAGGCTGTGTGTCTCCCATGGACTTCCTGCTCCCCTCTGGAGAGGGAACTACAGAGAGATCAGGCCTCATCCTGGATAGATCTAAGTGTGAATCCATAGTGGAGACTCCTGTGGGGGGTGGCAGCGACCCTCCTACACCCACTCACGACAATATCAATTCCATTACATCAACCACAGACACTTCTGAACTAACCAACCAGATTGCCCCGTTGTTGTCACGTGATTTCCGCTCTCCTCCTCCTCCTCCTCCCCCTGGAGCAAGCCCACCCCCCACCCCCATGCCTCCGCCGAGAGCTCCAGTTAAGAGTGCTGCTCCCCTCCGACGCAGTGCCCGGCTCAGCGGGGTAGGGAGGACCCCCAGCACCTCTGCCAGCGCCAGGAGATTGAGTGACCTCGCCATCCACGTACGTGGGCTGAGTGTTGCACACAGCATTGTCCATTGACACACCCCCTGACTGGGCTGTTGCCAACACCTCATTGTACTTGGCCCAGACTCCTAGCGTATTAACTAGTCCTGTGCTCCTTCATATGCGGAATGAATTAGAAGCTTGAATAAGAAGGCAGAGAGCCTGTACTCATAATATTGCAAACTCTGTGTAATCTTATTTTCAGGGAGGGTGTTGTTAGGCTTGTGTGGCCACAGAATGTACCACTACGAGGCTGTTGAAGTGACGAGGATGGTGATTAGCATCATGGGGGGGGCAAAAGATCTTTCTATCTTATTATTTCTGTCTCTGTTCGTGTCCGCAGAGTACTCGTGCCAAGTCTCGACTCAAATCGCCCACAGCTACCAGACGAGCTGTAGAGACTACTGGAAAGAAGGTATAGCTTGGATATCCTCGGGATAAATCAGGATATTGCAGGATACTGTGTCTCTATCTCAGGTTGGCAAGGTGACCTTTACGACCCCACTTGCTTCTCGGAAGACCTCTCAGGGACACTCGGCCACACCCTCCCCTCTCAGTAACCATAACTCCAACGCCAGTGACGTCCGGCACGACAGCACCCCCAAGGAGAACGAAGTGCTGGTGGAGAGGGCTGGTGGGAAGGTGTCGGCCTCCAGCTCGCTGGAACTGCTTACTCAGCAGACAGTGGAGCAAGCCCTGATGGCCAGCGTTAGTACGTATACTCACGTCCCTTTCTGTAATACCCACACCCATCACCCACCTCCCTGTAATACTCCACCCATCACCCACCTCCCTGTAATACTCCACCCATCACCCACCTCCCTGTAATACTCCACCCATCACCCACCTCCCTGCAATACTCCACCCATCACCCACCTCCCTGTAATACTCCACTCATCACCCACCTCCCTGTAATACTCCCACCCATCACCCACCTCCCTGCAATACTCCACCCATCACCCACCTCCCTGTAATACTCCACCCATCACCCACCTCCCTGTAATACTTCACCCATCACCCACCTCCCTGTAATACTCCACCCATCACCCACCTCCCTGTAATACTCCACCCATCACCCACCTCCCTGTAATACCCCACCCATCACCCACCTCCCTGTAATACCCCACCCATCACCCACCTCCCTGTAATACCCCACCCATCACCCACCTCCCTGTAGTACCCCACCCATCACCCACCTCCCTGTCCGATCACTCTCTCCCACCCCCACCTCCCCGTCCGATCACTCTCTCCCACCTCTCTCCCACCTCCCTGTCTGATCACTCTCTCCCACCTCCTTCTCCCATCTCTCTCCCACCTCCCTGTCCGATCACTCTCTCCTACCTCCCTGTCCGATCACTCTCTCCCACCTCCCTGTCTGATCACTCTCTCCTACCTCCCTGTCTGATCACTCTCTCCCACCTCCCTGTCTGATCACTCTCTCCTACCTCCCTGTCCGATCACTCTCTCCTACCTCCCTGTCTGATCACTCTCTCCCACCTCCTTCTCCCGTGTCTCTCCCACCTCCTTCTCCCATCTCTCTCCCACCTCCCTGTCTTATCACTCTCTCCCGCCACCCTCGCCTCTCCCTCCCTTCCAGCCTCCCTCCTGCACCTCCTCCGGCAAGTAGGCTCTGCCTACAAGGCTCTTTGCCACTATGATCTCGTGAGGGCCATCAGACTGTTTCGCTCCCTTCCTCCCAACCAGTGCCACACCCCCTGGGTTACAGGACAGATAGCAAGGGCTTACTTTGCAGGGGAAAGGTTTAAGGAGGTTTGTGTGTGGTGTATGTGTGTGTGTGTGTGTGTGTGTGTGTGTGTGTGTGTGAAAGAGTGACGGGGAATGATATGCTTACAAGAAATTTTAAGTGCATGCGTGTCCATGTGTGTGTGTGTCTGTATATTATGTGAAATACTCTGTGTAGGGTGGGTGCTGGTGTAGACAGGGCTAGCCAGTCCATCTCCTGAGTGCATTCACTGCATGTTCTATTCTTAGCATTGTTTATAAATAGGTCTTCCTTGTTTGCAGTGTGCCAAGATGTTTGAGGAAGTGCACAGACTGGACCCCCACAGGCAGGAGGGTAGGGGATGTGTAGTGTTTGTTGGGGTTTGCTGTTGGTAAACAGTGGAGACAGCGTTTGGTTCCACTTCCTGTTCAGTTAGTGGGTGCATGAATTATTATTTGCAGTTAGTTATTAACTTCAGCAATTTACACAGGAAGGGAGAGGTTAGTGTATAGGGTTTG
This sequence comes from Axinella damicornis, assembly GCA_963931865.1. Lineage (NCBI taxonomy): Eukaryota > Metazoa > Porifera > Demospongiae > Axinellida > Axinellidae > Axinella > Axinella damicornis. The sequence continues at coordinate 323,592 of OZ007505.1, read as the reverse complement.
GGAAGTTTCTTCAAGTAGCAACAAGTTGCCTGAGGCAGCTTCCAATGGCATAACCCCAACAATACACAAATCTGTATGCACCACACACGTACATACACATGCACACCTGTGACACCACACACATACACATACACGGCCTGTGACACCACACATATACACATGCACACCTGTGACACCACACACATACACATGCACACCTGTGACACCACACACATGCACATGCACACCTGTGACACCACACACATGCACATGCACACCTGTGACACCACACACATACACATGCACACCTGTGACACCACACACATACACATGCACACCTGTGACACCACACATACACATAACCTGTGACACCACACACATACACATGCACACCTGTGACACCACACACATACACATGCACACCTGTGACACCACACATGCACACCTGTGACACCACACATGCACACCTGTGACACCACACATATATTCCAGCATATGCATGCATGTACACACAGCCTTACACAGCCTTTCCGCCTTCATTTATACACATCACACACACATCACTCACACCACACATAATACACACACGTATTCACACACACACCACAGGTATGGAAGTGTATGCCTCAGCACTATGGCACCTCAAACGCGAGGTGGACCTCTCTGTCCTGGCCGAGTCCCTCCACTCCTCTGCACCGCTGCGGCCCGAAGGACTCTGTGCCCTGGCCTCCATCATGAACCTAGCAAAGGATCACGAAGCTGCTGTGAAGTTCCTGCTGAGAGCAGTCAAGGTGAGCTGTTGTTGCCATGGCAACTCAGGAAGCAATTTACCTCAGTGCAAAGGAAACCAACGAAGTCTAGATTTGTTTGCAAACATGTATGCTGATGGAATAAGCAACCTGTCAGGATTGTGAAATGTAGTGACAACCTCAGCCTCTCCACAGAAGAGGTTCCAAATATCTATTTCTGCTGTTATCATCTACGTCCGGTATTGCCACTGCAGGAAGCCGGCCATTCTGTGATGCAGAGTGGTATCCAGGTTAATGTTAGCTCAGGAAGTGACGTCACAACCATGATCTGTAGTATAGAGAGTCGTATCCAGGTAAACGTGAGTCGAGGAAGTGACATCGTACTTACACAGAGTCATTTCCAGGTTAACTGGAAGTGACATACAGGTAGCATCCTATGCAGTGGTTTCATAATCAGCTGAGTAGTTTTTGACATCATATAATTGTCTGTTCCAGGTTAAGACAGTATAGTACAGTAGCATCCAGGGAGTTACATCATTTGTAGTATACAGAGCTGGTGTTGCCGTGGCAACTGAAGAAGCAATTTATCTCAGTACGAAGAAAACCTTGCAAACATGTATCTGATCAAATAGCAACCTGTGAAGATGGTGAAATGTAGTGACAGACAACCTCAGCCTCTCCACAGAAGAGGTTCCAAATACCCATTTCTGCTGTTGTCATCTACGTCCGGTATTGCCACTGCAGGAAGCCGGCCACTCTGTGATGCAGAGTGGTATCCAGGTTAATGTTAGCTCAGGAAGTGACGTCATTATTGTCTGTAGTATAGAGAGTCGTATCCAGGTAAATGTGAGTCGAGGAAGTGACATCATATTTACACAGAGTCGTTTCCAGGTTAACTGGAAGTGACATACATGTAGCATCCTATGCAGTGGTTTCATAATCAGCTGAGTAGTGTATAGGAAGTGACATCATAATTGTCTGTTCCAGGTTAAGACAGTAGCGCATCCAGGTTACTAGGGAGGTTTACATCATAATCGTTTGTAGTATACAGAGTAGTATCCAGGTTAATGCAACCCAAGGAAGTGACATCATCAACTCCCTGTCTAGCGATGTGGCAGTTCCATCTCAGGAGCTCCACCCCTTCCAGAGCTCCACCCCCTCCGGAGCTCTACCCCCTCCGGAGCTCCACACCCTCCGAAGCTCCCTGCTGGCTCAACTTATGGTTTGTGAGGCTAGCCACAGTCTTGCTGGGGAAGTCTGCTCGCATACTGCTCACGTAGCACTAGAATCAGCTGGAGAATTGCATACCAAGGATGGTCTGAATGTCGACGGGGATGGTATTTTAACTGAATCCCTTCGAGTCATATCATATTACGTGTTACCCTGGCTTTGATGTTCTGGGCATGAAGCATGCTTGAGTGTGGTGAACTGTGCTGGGTCAATTACTGTGCAATTCAAGGCAACTAGTGACCTCTGACCTTCCCAATTAGCAATGCTTTTTGATATGTAACACTGCGTGACCATTGATGATCATCATAACAACCGTACCCCTGCGATCTCAGTTGGGAACGTATATGGGGATGGCTGGTGGCCAAGTGGTTAAAGCATATTCGATTGCTAATCGAAAGGTTGCTGGTTCGAGTCCCACCATTGCCATAGGAGATTTTTCTTTCTCTTATAGGAGTTGACTCAGCTCTACCCTAAAAAATGAGTAGGTGTGTTCTTGAATCATTTCACCTGAAATAGTTCACACCGCATCCTTCGGAGGGGATGTAAAGCCGTTGGTCCGGGGGTCCTGGGTCAATAGGCTCTGCCGTCTCCAGGCCCTCGTTAGCCACCATCGTGGTAAACCCCTCAAGGGTACTTCAAAATTGAAAAAAAAAATTATCATAGACCCATCCTGCTCAGTTGTACTATCGTCTATAACTACAACCCCAAGTCTCGTTCCAGGCCGCATGGTAGGAGGACAGAACAACGTGGGAACCAGGCTATACAACCCCCTGCTGCCAGAGGGTTTTCTCTATAGAGTCCATGCATGGTTACCCTTCTACTTGCATGCCACATGATGACGTCCCACAATATTACGTGGTTCCCATGAGATGTTTCGTTTACTAAATGGTACGTTTCCTTCAGTTCCCATGGCTGGACATGAGACTAAATAACTCCGGCTCCCTGATCGCACTGTCCCTGATCGCACTGTCACAGTATACTGCTGCGTGTTATTGTATTGACTTACTGTGTCTGTATAGCAGTGTGTGTGTGGCACTAGTCGCTGGTGAGCACGGTCATGTGCCTGCATAGAACCAATATCACGTCATATTATATTATGGGAAATCACACGTCAAATTATAATAATAATATATTATGGGAAATCACACGAGACTCACTGTCCAGCTTGGATGAATAGACCTCAGTGTAGCCTTCCAGTCTACCTTCTTCCAGTAGTATAGTCACTATGTGGTTCAGAACCTTGTGCACTCCCCCCTCCCCAGATCTGTCCGTCCTTCACGTATGCTCACACACTGCTCGGACATGAATACTGGGTCACCAAGCACTATGACAAAGCCCTCTCCTCTTTTCAATCTGCACTGACCCTTGACCCTCGCCACTACAATGCATGGTGAGAAGAGAGGGAGGGGGCATACTGTTGTTGCAACCTTTCTCCATCACTGCCTACCTCTCCCTCCCTCCCTCCCTCTCTCCTTCCTTCCCTCCCTCCCCCCTCCCTCCGTCCCTCCCTCCCCCTGTCCCTCCCTCTCTCCCTCTCTCCTCCCCACTGCTGACTCTACTACTGCAGGTATGGAATGGCCCATGTGTACTATGCTCAAGAGAAGTATAAGTTTGCGGAGACCTATGCCAGCCGTGCACTCCATATCAACAGCTGTAGCTCCATTGCATGTACACAGCTGGCTCTGGTATGTTGCATAACGGTCACATGACTTAATCCATTGATGTTACTACTGTTTTAGTGCCAGGTTCCCATTAACTCTTTAGGTGCCAGGGAACAGAAAATTAATTAGGGTATGTTTAAGTGTTCTATAGACTGAAAATGACCTAGAGAAAGAATTTGGCCCTGCTGGGCTCGAAACTGCTCACACAGGTAATTTCAGCTATACTGAGCATATACGTGACTTAACCACACCCACCAATTAACGAGCTTGCAATCAAGCCTCCCGAGAAATGCCAACCTGCCGTAGCTGAAAAACGGGCGATGTATGCTGGAAATGGAGGCCCTACAAGGCAAGACAGCTACTTTCTAAGTCCATTTGTGCCAAAAACGGCGGAAATGGCCCTCCCAGTGCCGACTAAGACCTTTCTATCGCGGAGCCCAGACACGGCCATGCTGTTTGCACCCTTCGGGTGCACCCACCCACCTCCCCCTGCCCCGCCCTCTCTGCTGGCGCAGAGCCTATCTCTCAAGGACATTGCCGGATGTGACATCATGAAGCTGAAAGTCTCATGACACCTTAAGGCGTCATTAGCTGGTAAACGGTTAAGAAGGCTCTTCAATCTTCACTTGCTTCCCAGATGTACATCCCTCCCTCCCTCATTTCCCTTCCTTTCCCAGGCACAGTTTCATCAGAACGAACTGGACCTTGCTCTTGCCTCTCTGGAAAGAGCCATGGCCATCAACAGCTCTAACCCCATCCCACGATTCCACCGAGCAAGAGTGCTAGAAGCACAAGGGAGGCTGGAGGTGTGTATGTGAGTGTGTGTGCGCATGTTTGTGTGTATGTGTAGTATTGTGTACATGTGTTTGTGCATGTGTGGTTGTGCATGCGTGTGTTGTGTGTAACTTTGTGGACCTAAAATCTCCTTACCTCCTGTCCCCCCTCACCTCTCAGGAGGCCCTGCGGCTGCTGGAGGAGCTGACCGCCAGCTGGCCCAAAGAGCCAAGCCTCTACATCACCAAAGGAAAAGTAGGTTTAATTCATTCATTTACCCGTACGTTTAGTCATGTGACCCCGGGGCTGAATAGACGCTGAAACTATCTCAAAGATGATCGAACAACAAATAAAGTGATTGTGATTGTTTAACTCATGCCATGAACAGCACACAGTACTACGTCAGGCCTGTAGCCCTCATGCTAGCAACATAATCTGAGTTATGCAATCCCCTTGACAACATAGCATTCATTCTTGTCCCATTGATACCCCCAAAGGCCATGAATTACGTTCATTGCGCATGAAATTCGTTATAGTATGCATATCGAAATGTACTCTTGAAATACTAAAAGGTTGGAATTCATATCGCGAAGTTGCTGGGATTCAGAATTAGGGAGTCGTTCATTGGAATTCTTGTGGCCAAGACTCTAATGGGTGCTGGAGGGGTGTAGCCATGCATTGCTGCTACCACTGCTCCCAATTAAGAGCCAAACATACGAACCAAGTCACCACAAAGTGACCGAATGGAATTTAAATTAATAGGCTCTTAAAACATAGCCTTCAGGTATGTTGGATTTCTACGTGGGCTCCAGACATTGTTCTTGGTACTCCCTGGCCCACCCTCCCCCTCACAGACCGTGACCCACATGTTGGTATACCCTGTGCCTTATGACAGCTGGCCAGGTGAATGCCTGCTTATCTGTGGCGCTGGAGTAGTGTAGCCCCCCACCTCTCCAGGGTCTGGTTAGCTACATGTACACACATGAAAGAGGCACAGAGCAGCCTCAGTGGGCATGCCTAGCAACATAATTAGTCACCCTTCACCTTTTGAACTTGTCCTGATAAAATGTGGTTGAAGGTTTGACAATGTGATTGTTGGCTGTTGGATGAAAGTGCGAGTGTGCATATGGCTACTGTGGTTGGATGAAGGTGTGGCGTCCTTCCTGGGCCCCTGCATGCCGTCATAGTACCAAGTAACTTACCATGTGTGTATTGCTAGCAGGAGATGACTGTCATGCACACTAAGCGTTGCACAAAACCTAAACTGTCGCCTTTTTGTGAACATTTTTGTCGTATTCAGGTGAGATTATGAACCACACCGTCCACTTTCCATCCTGCAAGCGAAGGCATGTCATCCAACCACAGTAGTCAGCCTTCACTCGTCCAGCGAAGGCATGTCATCCAACCACAGTAGTCAGCCTTCACTCGTCCAGCGAAGGCATGTCATCCAACCACAGTAGTCAGCCTTCACTCGTCCAGTGTGCCCACACAAATCTTCATCTTACATCACTCAGATGAGATTATAGACCCAGGCCTTCCCAGCTGTTCTGTACTGCAAGCAACAAAACGCTGGGCGCGGATGTGGGAACGAGGGTGTTCGTGTACAGTTAAAGTTCAATTCTGTATTGTGTCCCCTGACTTTGAGTATGGTGGCCGGATTTTCCACATGCTATCTGAATGTTTATACAAACATCTGCCTTATCTACAGATAATGTTGTTTCTGCTAACATTCTTAACCGTGGCTCTAGCCACCACCCACTCCTGTAGAACTGAGCACTGAACAACACTGTTACTGCATGTGATCTCGCACATCCGTACAGATCCTGAAGAAGCTGAACCGTCCGCACGAAGCAGTTCTCCAGTTCTCCTGGGCCCTGGATTTCAGTCGAACTGGCACTAGCAGTCACATTAGAAAAGAGCTTGACCAGGCATACAATCCTCGGGACACACTGAGCGGTGAAGAGGAGGATAGCTATTTTGTTCCTCACTATGACTCGGAGGAGGAGGGGGAGGCAAACGGGGACTCCATGCAAAGCTAGCCGAAGGATTTGCCAGTGATCAGATCAATATCGTTCCCAGATGAGAATACCACAACTTCTTTGTGTTGCATTTGTCAATGTACTTATATGGAAATTTGGAAAAGTAATGCATAAAAATTGCTGATGTGACAACTAATCTTGTACCAGTGTAGTGTTTGTAAGGTGAGCTGTGTTACAACCTGAGATCAGAGCAATGGAGAGTGTGTTGTTTGTATACATACATATGAGGTCATTTTGGGGAACCCTGCTGCACAGAACAGCAATTTGTCAGACTGGTTGGAATTCAAACCCAGGACATTGAACATTTATATTCCATACCATACTACTCAACACTACACTTCCTGATTGCTGCAGTATAAAGATTTGCTTTATCTTCATCCATGAAGCAGACAAGTACAGAGGAATAGAAATACATTTCTGTTGGGAATTCATCACAAGGCGGGCACTGCTCAATTAGGTATAAATCCATCAAAGAAACGTGTGATGTACAACAGATGAGACTAGAAGAGAATATTCTAAGACAGAACTTCTAAGATAATAGAGTTGTAGTCATACTTCTGTACCCACAATATGCACACCAGGGGATTGAGGGAAATTGGCCCGGATTGCTTCACAATGCCCAGCACCACACTCATTTCCGCCACACCTGACTCCGTAGTTGTTCAAAACTGAGCTCATAAGAAGTATAAAACCAGATTGTTGATTTCTCTAAAAGTAAAAAAGACAGTGAGGGATAAAAAAGTGGGTGGTCTAGGAAGTGAATTGGGCTGTTATGCCTTCCCACTGAGATGACGCTTCAGGTGCAAAGTCAGGTGGTCCGAGCGAGCAAAGGTACGATCACAGTACTGACATTTAAATGGTCTAGCACCAGTGTGCTTTCTGTAGTGTCTGGTCAGTTCATCCGATCGTGCAAATCTCCACATACATCCTTCCCACGAGCATGCATATGGTTTCTCCCCGGTATGTGAGCGTTGGTGGGCCTTGAGATGAGAACTCTTGGTGTAAACTTTTGTGCACCCCGGGTGGCTGCACTCATGGATTCGCTTCATAGGATCGTTCTTCCTCCTGCGATGGTGGTGATGTGAAGAATGGCTGGTCTTGCCGCAGCTTGGCTGGCTGTGAGTCCTGTTGCTTGTGCTACTGGTTTGGGTTGGTTTGCTAGATGATGTGCTTGCTGTACTTGTGCTCTTGCTGCTGCTGCAGCTAGTGATGCTGTTGGGGGAGTTTGGGCAGGAGCTACGAGGAGAGACGGGAGGGGTCGGAGGCAGGGGAGAAAGATCAGCAGGGGTCAGTTTTAGAACTTGTGTCAGGGGAGAGATCCCATCCTTGGCAACTTCTGGTACAAAGCTGAAGGGGTTCTCAAGATGCGTTTCGGCAGAAGGTGGGGGCGTAGATTGGCTGGGTGGTGCAGAAGTCTGGCCACAGAGACTATCTAGCAGGGCTGCAGCGTCATTGAGGATGTCTGGCGGAATATCAAGCAACATGCTCAAATTTGCAGTGTCTTCTCCAACTACCGTTGATTCCTGCATGAGAAACACACACATAATATACACGTACAATTAAGCATGACCATGAGCACTCTTTAAGCCACTAAACAATATTTTATTTATTAGGTGACCATATATAGCAGCATTTACTCTAAGTTTTCAATTTGTAACCGAATTTCAATTAGCATACCTACAAATGACATTACAAATGTGCATGAAATTTGAATGTGCGTACCGTGGTGAAACTGTTCGCTGCTTCCTCCCTCACAAGGGACTCGATCTCGTGGAAAAATCCCGTCTCGTGTATGCTTTGGATCTCGTTGAAGATACTCTGCGAGGGGAGGAGGGAGTTATTGGCGGTGACCGCTAACGTCGATGCAGCCATGTCTGCAAAGCCAAATCGGCTGCGCAATCTCAAAAAGTTGTTGTAAACACGCTTTTGGAGCTTGGTGGCTTAGTAACGAATTTAAGTCGCTTTTTCTCCAACCCTTTTGTAAGCTCTGCTTCACACAACTGGAACTATGACATATTGCAGAAGCCTTGTGAAGCTTGCTCGCGTTCACGTGGAAGTGACCAATCAGGTTGCAGCGCCATAAACACTGCCTTATTTGGAGCGTGTTATTTTTAGTAACGTTCCCTGAGGGCTATATAAAGCTCTCAATGCTCCATTGCCACACAGGCGTTTAGTATAATCATTGTCGCTATGACTACCATCAATATTCTGAAGGATCTTCATAGGAGTTAAACTGTAAACAAACAACACAATGATTTTAGTCCTGTTGTTCCAGTTGAAGAGATCAGCAAAGATGCTGCAAATTTTGCCAAAGATGGTCAAATCCCTATAGGAATGAGATAGGTGTTAATATTGAGGTCACTGCAAAGTTCTAAATAGCAAATCAGCTGCAATAAGATTTATTATTACACATTATGTTACTGTGCTGATAATACATGCACTCTAAAAATAAAGATACTTACCAGGAACAAAGTATAGTAGATGCTACCCACATTTTCTTCATTCCTCTGACACGTGCCAGTGGCATTCAACCGCATTGAGTACTAGTACAGTACAGTACAGTATGTGTATGAGTACAGTGCAGCATGTGCATGGAAAAGTAACTATTTATACTCCAGTGGCAGCCGGTCTATTTATAGTAACAAGCCGTTAATAAATTTTAAAGTTATAAAGTTAATTTACAAATGAAATTAAAGGGCATGCCCTTAAAATGCGTCCCGCCCCTCTAAGTTCAAGTATATCAGCTGGAATGGACGCGAATCCTTCTCCCCTCGATGAATACACCCCTAAAGACGCCAACGTCCTCTTCAATGACAGCGTCTTGAGGAGGATGGACTGCTCACGCTGCACCTTCACCGCCCACGGTATCTCCTACAGCAGTCCGGGGGCTGGGTTAGTTGCAAGACCTTTGGAAAGGGGAGATTATGACAAGGGATATCTGGGTTTGCTGTCACAGCTAACAAAGGTGGGGGACTACAGCAGAGAGAAATTTGAGTGTCAGTTTGATGGCATGAAGCAGATGGTTGGATGCCATTATATTGTCGTGATTGAAGACCCAGCATGCGGCAAGGTGGTTGCAAGTGCTTCTCTGATAGTGGAGCGGAAGTTTATCCATGGTGCCGCATTGAGGGGGAGAATTGAGGACATTGTGGTCGACAAAGACTACAGGAACCTTCGACTTGGTTCTTTCCTTGTGGAGCTGCTGACAGTGCTGAGTGAGGAGCTGGGATGTTATAAGACCACCCTGGACTGCAAGGCTGAGATGGTTGGGTTTTATAAGAAGTTTGGCTACGTCAATGAAGGACAGCTGTATATGAGTATGAGATTCTATGACTAAGGGTAAGATTATGTGTTGAGTCTGCCTGTGTCTTGACAATATTATGTGCTGTTTGCACAATAATTGTATAGTGACACTGCGTCCCTGTTTGAGGCCCTGGTATCTACTAGTCTGGCAGGAAGTAGCTAGGGCAGTATAGGTTAGGGTGAGGGCTGGTGCTGAATGCGCATGCATGCATGTCCATTACCGTCTAGGATGTACTCAGAGTCCTGCTGCACCAATATATTTGTGTGTATGTGTGTGTGTGTGTGTGTGTGTGTGTGTGTGTGTGTGTGTGTATGTGTGTGTGTGTGTGACAAACACTTGGAGAAGTGACAGGCATGCATGTTGCAATGTGTAGACTGACAGCTGACTCAGCAGTAATGATAGCAGTGTCCATGATCGTACTATTGATTGATTTGATTTCTCCGGAGAGGATGGGTACACAAGAGGTCAATGCCTAGAAGCATGCTCCCCAACATGAAAACAGCACATGCAATCTGTGAAATGAAATATTTTAGGCAGAAAAGAGACAGAGCGTATGTAATGCTAGTCCATTTGTGGTCTCACAGATCGAGGAATTGGGAAACTGGGCGCTTTGCTTGAGATGTGAAAGTTGAAACTTCCAACAATCAGGCACATGACCTATATTTTCTGCATGCATGGGTATAGCCCTTAGCTGTATGGTTGGGAAGTAGCTGACTGGTTCTATTTTGCTTCGCAAGTGAAGTTCCTCTCTGAGTGGAAAACAAGTCTTTGGCTGTTTCGTATTGATCTCCAAGTGAATAAGGAAAACAACAGACAAGCCTTGGGCTGTTTCATCCAAGGGACTTTATAGCCTCATTCCCAGGCCGTGTGGGAACGAGGCTACCAGTGATGAGTAAAATGGGTAAACACTGGCTAGTTTTGATGGGGTCAGTTGCAAGAGAAACGAGTAATAAGATCATAATCTCATGTGCACATGAAGTTGATATAATACTTCACAAAAATACCAAGTAGTTACACACTCCTGGTATACAATCTCGAGTAAGTTGTACACAACGGAATAATGGATAGCTAATTGTGGCCATAGCTATATTCTTTAGAAACGTTGTACAGTGGATGGCTAATTGAGGTCACAGGCTATATAGCCAATTGTCTCACTTATCAGTTCTCTGTTACTATCAGCTTTGTGTATTCCTGATGGGGCTCCATTGTGGACTGGTCCAGCTCCTTATAAATATGATGTTTCTTTGGCATGCTTTCATCCTGCCCGTCTGAGCTGAGACTGCCTGTGCATAACTTCCCGGTACAGGGCAGTCCCTTGCAATCTGGTAAAATCCGAAAGTCTGACATATCTTCCATGCTAGCACTGGAACTACTCTGCCAACTTAATCGCATAGGATTGGGAAGGCCCAAGACCGCACCATCCTCAGACATGATGGGGCAGTTGTAATACTTTGGCCTTTCCAATACGTGGTAGTAATGGACCTCAGCTGCGGGGGAGAGGCGGCTGTCTTCACGTGCACAGTCCTGTCCTGAAGTGGGGGTAAGGCGGCTGTACGAATGCAGAGCATCCTGCTTTGAAGTGCTTGAGTTGTGCAAATCAAGGGATTGTGCATTGTGGGATAGTGGTGGCTGTGCACCAGATCTGCTGTCATCAATTCTTGGTGTGCTCGTTTCACATGTTGTTTCTTCACCAGGTGGCCTAAAGCATGGATCAATCTTTAATCATGTGACGTACATGTCTCTACATTGTTGTGGTATATACACACCAGGCTATGTTGTCTAGCTACCCATTGAGTTTAACAGTCGGTCTGAGTGCAATCCGGCAGTTAATCCATTCAGACACATCATACTTGACATTCGGTTGTTAATTGTACAGAAATCTGTAAGATGTTGATGCAATTACCTCATACAGTACTAATGCACGTGCTTACCAGGTATCTGCAACTGAGAGTGTACCATTAGTAGGCTCAAGGGCTCTGCTTTCTGCAATATCAATAGTAGCTACATGTAACACATAATTTATTTTTTCTACAAAACCCCGGCCCTCTTACTTGATAATAAATATCACTTCTCAGGACAGGAAGTCCATGTATACGTATAGGAACATAATACCGTATGTATAATTATGCACATTCTCTAGATATGTAGTGTAAGTTTAACCTGGGCGGCAGGGATGAGAATGTAATAGTTAGTTAGCTCTTTATCCAACCAATGACAGCAAATGCCGGTATGAGCTCCCATAAGCCCATAAGAATTTATAGTGACTCTAATACTAGGCATTACACCTTGATACAGCTAGGGTGAAAATTCCTTTGGGAGGTACATTTACAAGATGCTATATCTTATTAGAGCAAGATTTATTTTAGGCTTGCAGGAAAGTATACGAATGTTGGCCTACCTTGTAGCTTCTTAGTTGGTGCTGGTTTTCGCCTCCATAGCAGTATCACTCCAACTACCATCACCAGAATAACTGCTAGGAGAACAAAGCAAACTGCAATCCCCACGTACAACCCAATTCTCACAGTATCTTTCCCAACAGGGATTGCACCGCTGGGAGACTCGCCACCAGCACTAGCTAAGAAATGGCTGATTGCATCAGTTTGCTCTGAACGAAGTGTACCAATCCTAGCAGAGCTGGGATTGAAATATCTGATTGTAGCTGTTGGCTCCTGATGAAGTGTACCAATCACAGCAGAGCTAGAAGTGGTAGATTCTAAGGAATAGCTGATTGTAGCAGTTTGGTCCGAATGAAGTGCACTGGTCATAGCATTGCTACGAGTATTAGATTCTGTTTGCTCTGGATGAAGTGTACCAGTACTTGGAGGAGCATTAGCCTGTAGGAAATAGCTGATTGCAGTAGTATGTACTGTGGCACTCATCATAGGAGTGCTGTGTCTCAATTGTGCATGCACAAGTGAGGGGCTACGTGGAGAGGGAGTTGTAGAATACACTGAGGTGATGGAGAGGCTAAGTGGAGAGGGAGCTGTAGAATACACTGAGGTGATGGAGAGGCTAAGTGGAGAGGGAGCTGTAGAATACACTGAGGTGATGGAGAGGCTAAGTGGAGAGGGAGTTGTAGAATACACTGAGGTGATGGAGAGGCTAAGTGGAGAGGGAGCTGCAGAATACACTGAGGTGATGGTGGCTGGTGAGAGTGCAGATTGCACTGCAGTTTGAGATGCTAGAGTGGAGCTTTTGCTAACAAGAGTTGTATCATTCGTGGTCTGAGTGCTGCAGCTGCTATTTCCACCACACACCAGTGTGCCATTGCCTGGTAGCACGGTACAAGTACTCAGGTTGGAATAGACTTCTACTGCACACAAGCAGAAGGTGCTACTCTGAAACACCATGACCGAACATCCTGACCTCTGCACTTCTATCCTGCACCAGTAGCACCCAACATCTGCTGAGGTCACATTATTAATCCTCAAAGTGAAGTTAACCCTCTTCATCCCGTTCAGCTTATCAGCACTGGAAGTGGGGCCCGAGTTTCTCTGTGTGCCTAAGTGTATCTTTGTTGCATTAGACATGGCTGGTTCCCTGTCCCTCCTGTGCATAAACCATGTTACATTTGGAGGTTTTGAACAATCTTTTTGGGGTCCAGTAATGTCGCAGTGCAGGCTAAGGTAGCCTGTCTGCTGGATATAGGGCCATGGGTTGCAGTACAGTTGGGCTAGTGGCTGCTGCACAAACACGTACTCACAACTCCCTACACAAACAAAGACCATTGTCAGTAATGTTAGCTAGCTACATTACTGATTGTTACTTACCTTGAGCAATGCACAGGGATGGTGAGATCAGTAGAACTATGAAAGTGAGCTCCAGTGCCTTGAACATGCTGCTTATCTGTGCAACTGGCCATCCACTACCTAGCTGGGTTGGATGTTCAGTATAGCTTGCTAGCTAGCTACATGCCGTTCCAGCTGAGACGAAGCAGTGGGGAGTGGATCGCTAAATATGGTTACATGTGCATTAGCCTATACTGTGTGGGTAAACTGTATAGGGCATGGCACTCTTAATCACATTAGCTCCATTTCGGCAAACCATGCACAATAGTGATTCATGGAGTGCAGTCGCTACCTAGACACGCTGGCAAGCAGTCCAACCCCACTATGGAGATGTTTCAGACTTAAGAAATATTGGCAGTCTGCCTACAATACACAGCTAGTGATAGACATGTTATATCTCATGCAACATAGACTACAAATGGTCATGGATCTCTACTGCCACAGTATAAGTCTTTCTGTTCTGAGGTAGTCCGTCTGTGCTTTGAGAAAATACTTTTCTTTCATTCACCAGAGAACCGTGCTGACCCAAACTGGCAGCTGAACCAAGAGACTGGGTGCTGTGGTACAAGTCTCCTGGGGATTGCTTTTGTGCTCCACTTCGGTTCACTCCTTTTGTAGTCACAAACAACATTGCATATTTTGGGTCGTCAAAAAGCTCCTCAAGGGAGAGGGTGTGCATGCCTTGCCTGTTTGCTCTGACATTGTCTCTAGGACTCTTCAAGCTCACTGTCTCCTTCTCCTCGTACCTCTTATCAAGCATGATTCGAGAGCTGTTCCCTGAATGTTCTTTTTCCATACTGTCTTCAAGCTTGTAATAGAAATGTTTCTTTTCTGTGTTACAATCACCATCGCTCCCGTCTGGATGATCTGAGTTTGCAGCTGGTTGTAAATGATCGTAATCACAGTCCAGGCTTTTCGGTTGGTCAGTTGTATCTGCACCATCTGCACCATCAGCACATATGGCCACATGAGAATTTTGTATTGGGCTACCGTGTACAGACGTTGGTGAAACAATGTCAGAGTAGTCATGATCAGGACTGCTCACTCTTTTAGGTGGACTGCTGCTGCCCACAGCATCACTATTCTGGTTAGATCTTGTGACATGACCATTGGCAGTTTCCAAGGGAGGATGAGCCCTAGATTCAGATACGGATCTGCATAGAAAGAAACCATGGTGTTACCCACAAACAAACATTTAGCTATGTACGTACTTGCACATAGCTAGTCATTCATTGACCAGCTAGCTTTTCATTGATTTGGCCCACCCGACTATGTCCCTATGGTGACCCACTTACGCCACGTCTGGAGAGTGAGGGTCTGCAAATGCATTAGCCAGTACAGGGTAGCTACCTGCGTGTGACATGGACAGAGTTTCACAATAAGAGCAGACATAGCTACATTAAATCATAGCCTAGAAATGGATATTTAAGAGGAGTGGATGTGGTTTCTGTTATGACTGTGCATGTGTCAGTTTTGTAAGGACTTCATATAATGGGCAAGCTGTGTGGCCATGTATGGAGCAGAGGTGTGGAATCAAAAACCATTGAAATGTGTGTGGAACCTTGGTAATCGATCTTGACGGAGATAATCATGGCTTTTGTTACTGTTTAGGTGCATATGCTAGATCTCACCATGGTTTCCTTTCGATCCATTCTTGGAGGAGTGTAACTTTCTTCCACCAAGTTTTCTTCTTGTCTGAAAGACAATGATCCCAACCAGTACCACGATCACTATAACAAACACAACACAAACTGCGATTGTAGCGTAGAGAGCATCCAGTCCACTATCAGACCTAGTTGTGCCATTCTCCACTGGTACAGTCGATGGAGTTACGTTCACAGTCATACTAGCTGGGGTGGCTGTCTCAATTGTTGGAGAGAAGGATGATTCGGTGTGCAAATAGTGTCGGGAAAAGGTGGGAGTGTTTGCATCACTTGCTTCTATAAGAGGAGTGTTCATGATGCTGATGCCTGCTGTAGAGTAAATAGTACTGCTGCTCACTATGAGTGGTTGAGAGGGGGTGTTGAGTAGGAACAATGTTGAAGCCTGTGGCTGGACAGCAGAGAACTGGATTACGATGCTGGATGCCAGAGATGTGCTTGTGAGCTCTGCTCCTCCAGCTGGGCTTGCACACACTCGAGTGAAGTTTGCTGAAGGGGGACTTTCAACACAATTGGGGAGACCAGAATAGTTAATCTGCTCCAAAAAACACAGCCTGCTGCTCTGCACAGGCAAGGGCTCACCCATGATTTCTATCCTACACCATAAGCATGTGTGTGTGTGATTGTCTCCAATCTGATTTGTGACGAGCATAGAAGAGACTGTTCTCAGATCCTGTCCACTATTATTGAGCACTACGGTCTGAACGCTGTACCCTGGCAGTGAACGTAATTCAACAACATTCTCTGAGTTGTTTGCTGGACTGGAGTACCACGTGAGCTGAAACTGTGGGTCCAGCGGCCCAGTTGCAACACAGAGCAGCTGCAGACTAGAGCCAAATGGATTGCATCTCAGAGCTGTAAGGGGCTGCTGGATGTACTCATGCAGGCAATCTGCAGGCACAAAATGAATGCAAGGGAAATGACATTTATTTACAAATTCACTTACACATTGGCTGCAGTAGCTACCAGCCAAAAAGCTTGACACTGCTTACCATCTTGAATGTGCTGCTATGTATTTCATATGTTGGCTACATGTAGTGTAGGGTACAACGCTGCATGCAACTCACTGTAGCGACCATCAGTGTGTCTTACCTTGGGCAGTGGAGTGACGCAGTGATACCAGGAGGCCGACTGCACACAATGTAGTAGTCAGCAGGGAGCTCATCCTACATTCTGCTTCACACTATAGTAGACCTCAACATGCCAGTAGTTGTTTGTTTACACTGATTGATGGCCCTGAGTGACAGACACAATTTATACTGTTGCTCCACATTTGTATGGCATCTGTTGTACAGGGTGTGAGCCCCTAAAGCCAAACCTTTGCATAAACACACCCGTGCAATTTGCCAGCACAGTCCATGACCTGAACCTTGACTTACGAGTCGTATAAGTATGAAGTGCACCAGTACATTGTGAGACATTTGCTGTATGCAGTGTTTTTAATTGCAGGATTCATGCATTTGGAAGTCTATACAATGTCAGATTGCAATAGTTACATACACAGTGAGACTTGGACATTCACTAAATGCAAATTTAATTCTGTTCATTTGGAATTCTATTTAGTTCAGAGTTCCTTGCTGATGCATTATCTTTGCTGTGGTGTACACACTGACAGGGTCCTTCTCCCTAGTGTTAATGGCAGCATACTCATTCCCTCCTTCCAACATACACACTCTGCCGTGCAGTCTAGCAGTGACATAAAGACTGGTGTACTCCATACGGTTGATATCAAGCTGTTTATAGGGTTTGCCCGGCTGCAAATCGGATGATTTCTCCTGCATACAGCACTCCTTGACAGGGGATACAGCAGTGACATCTATATACTGCCCTGAGTCTTCAGGGGAGTATGGAGTAGGCTGGTGTTGGGAGCAGTGACGTTCAGATACTGGCAACTGAGGGTAGTCAGGACCACAAACACCTGCAAAATATAAACAAAACACATTAATATACAGCTAGCTAGCTAGGCTTAATTGAGAAGTAGCATAATGTTTGCATAAAATAGCCACGTCAAGGTGTTCTATATAGCTAGTCATATAATCATCAATACCTTTCTTGCGTCTCCTTTCCTTCCTCTTCTTCCGGACATTGAATGCAGTGACTATTGACAGAATAGTTATGGCTACAGACAGCACCAGAATAAGTGGTATCAGCACGTAGAGCCATCTCTCAGCACCGAGAGCAGAGACACTGGGTTCCACTGGAGGATCAACCTCTCGACCCGTGTACACAATGGTAGTGGTCAGAGCTGATGCAGAGCGGTGGTTAACATGAGTACCAGTGTGTGCAAGATGCCGTTCACTAGTTGGTTGTAAGCCTTGATCCGTATTCGTGTAGATGTTAATACCGGTGTGTTGAGTACTGAAGGACAGTGTGGGCTCAATTCTGAAGTAAGAACTTAATACATTTGCTGTGAACGTTGTGTGTGTGGTGCATGGTGTCTGGTGCTCAAGAACCTGGACATTGTTGAGGTCAGCGCAGCTGGGTTCCATGGTGGTCTGAGCCTCGTTGGAGCAGGTCTGGTAGTTAAGGCTCTCGTAGAGGGACTGTGGGTGAACTTTCATCGTGTTGCTTGGCTTCAGAAACACAACTGTTCCGTTTGCCAGCCCCAGTTTAATTTGGCAAGAATAAAACCCTCTGTCACTGTCACTTAGTGATGCAACATTCAGCAGAGAAAACCGGCGCTCCCCAAGTTCAAGATCTCCTGTCACTCCAAAATTTTCTTGCCGTCTGATATTGTACTTGCTTGATCTTTCCAGCTCTCTTACAACACCACCTGCATCTTCCCAGAACCATGAAATAGACAGGTGTACGTTGAGAGGTCCCACTACTTTACATCGTAGCTTGAGCAAGCCATTGGGGTAGGGGTTGCAACTCAGAGTGTCCACAGGGTGCTCCAGATAGGCATAACTGCACCCAGAAATACCTGTGATGATTCATAGTGCAATGAGCACTCCAAATGTGACTATAGTATACATCCTGTCAATACTTAATGATTTCTGATCATGCCT
Organism: Axinella damicornis; assembly: GCA_963931865.1. Classification (NCBI taxonomy): domain Eukaryota; kingdom Metazoa; phylum Porifera; class Demospongiae; order Axinellida; family Axinellidae; genus Axinella; species Axinella damicornis. Next base: position 305,399 of record OZ007505.1, on the reverse strand, counting down.
GCATGATGCTAGTTCCACAAATGATCATAACGGTTTCTATACCTACCTTGTGCACTTGTAAATACCTGAAATTGAAAGCAACATAGCACAAAAACAGGCAACATTAGAATCATGGTTACATCTCTTGCAATTGATCTGTCACTATAGTAGCAAACTGTTCTGTAGCTAACTAGTAGCTAGCTAGCTAACTGTTCTATTACTAGTGGATATTTATAAATGCATGTTCAGTGACCGTTGATGGGTTAGCTAATTTCAAGTTAGCTATGGCTGTTGAAAGGTCTATACTGTCTGCAGGTGTAACTAGATCGTGACATATTTGGTAACAGCGGGCACAAATCATGGGAGCATGAGCTTGGTATTATGCTGGAAGCAGTAACAGCTGGTGCATGTAGCGGATGTTATACACAGAGCATGGAAACATGTGCTGGGTGTGATGCTGGTACGGTGGAAGTAAGGACATCTTGATCTCATTACACCCACAGACTGCAACCAACAAGACCAAATATCTGGCAGTTTATGGTATTGTGATTGGTCCAGCAGGAAGCACTCCATGCACAGGCTAGGACAATAGGCTACTGCTAGAGTGAGGGTCTGGACAACCCACTGGGGGTGCAGGCTACATTGCCTCGGCATTGCCACTACACAGACACATAATTGTGCGTGCATTGTGTACAGCTACACTTGCCTGCACTCTTTCTGTTTCTGCTGGTCCTGGGCCTCTTCTGAGGGAGCTGCAGTCTTCTGGGCTAGGGCTACCCATCAACAACTTCTATGCTGCAGGTTTTCTTCATGTGGATGGTAGCTATTAGGACTTTGGCAACCAGCAAGGAGGCACAAGTGGCTTTGGTCATCAAGAGGAACGTTTTGAAGCTGAAGATGGGCAAATGTGAGGTAGGGATGTTCTCTAGAGGTTCTCCACCAATGCATGTGTACCATCTGGGCATCACAGTAGATACAGTACCAACCTAGTCTCGTCCCCAGACCCCCCTCGGAAAAATCTACTCTCTCTGGACCAAAGCATCACAACAATGCTGCAGCCCTGGTATGAAACCGAAATGCAGGTAGTATAAAGGAGTGCCTGGTCAGGGTTCCGCCCAGATGTCATCTCGCAACTGCATGCTAGATAAAATCTGGGCGGAGGGCCTGGCAACGTTGGGTTCCTGGCGCGAAGGGCCTGGCAACGTTGGGTTCCTGGCGCATGGCGCCGGCGCCGCGCATGCATACAGCCCCACCCACTCTGCCGTAACCCTACCTTTACCGTAAATATAGGAATTCTGAAATTTTATAATTCATGACTGTGCGGTGCATGCATAGTCCTGATGGTCTAGACTTCTAGGGAAAAAATCATCTCTGAAATACATGTAAGTAAGTTACTTATGTCTCATGATAGTTATTTAATAGTTCCCCTTTGACACCTCTGCTGTACATGCCCTCACAGGACAGATGCTGACAATACGTAAGAAACTGGCAGAGCAGGCTGTTGGTACTAGGGATCAGCAGAAGCACTCCCCGTCTGGCAGAGTACTCACAAGAAGACTCTCCTTTCGATCTCAGATTCTTGGTGGAGGTACTACAAACTATCCTATCCCCACTTTCCTCCGTCCTATCCCCACTTTCCTCCGTCCTATCCCCACTTTCCTCCGTCCTATCCCCACTTTCCTCCGTCCTATCCCCACTTTCCTCCGTCCTATCCCCACTTTCCTCCGTCCTATCCCCCCCACTTTCCCCGTCCTATCCCCACTTTCCCCGTCCTATCCCCACTTTCCCGGTCCTATCCCCACTTTCCCGGTCCTATAGGACGGAGGAAAGTGGGGATAGGATGGAGGAAAGTGGGGATAGGACCGGGAAAGTGGGGATCCCCACCTTGCTCAGTCTTATCCCCGGTCCTATCTCCAGTGAAATGCTAGGGTGCCTGCATCAGGCCTAACTGATTAGGATACATTGCATGGATGGATACATAGTACAGATTACCGTGGAACCCCCCGAGACTAAGGGGATGATATATTCAGTGGATCCGATGATGGGTACTACTACTCTTTGCAGAACCTGATTGCATTCCACAGTCCTGTAATAGAGCTTCCTGTGGTATCTGTTTGTATTGCGCTGATTGCTACTGAGAAATGTCTCCTCTCTTTGGTCATAGAAGCAAGTGAACTAGGAGAAATTACCCCAAGTAAGGACGCCAAAGTATGTGTGTGTAGGATGTGCTGTTTCACTGTACCTCAACTGCCATCCAGGAAGCTGCTCAGTAACCTTTGATGATCCTGATGACTTGAGAAGATTCAGAGTCATCATTAGACCAGGTGTGTTTGGATTCCCTTGTAATCTTCAGTATCATAGAGTCGGTAGACTCTATATGTAGGGATACAACGGAGACACAATAGAAGCTAATACAAAAAAATCTTTCAAAACCTCAAAAATGGGATCCTTTATGACAACTTACTATTCATCTTCGAGTGTTTTCCTGGCCCAGAAGACTCCCAGTGTCGTGAAAAACCGTCGGGAAAGTACTGCGCCAAAAAGTCGCCAAACCGCCAAAATCGGTTTTCTTCTTCTTCTTCTTCTTCTTCTTCTTCTTCTTCTTCTTCTTCTTTCTTCAGATGGGCTAGTTCAAATTTGGCTGACTCCCTCACGACGGTGTTTGCACAAAACAGCAGCGTTTTACACTGAGCAGTGCACGACCCCATCGCTTTTTGGCAACTTCGAAGTCTCACGAGGCGCTTGAAACCGCCTACTCAATAACTATGGCTTCATGTGCGACGCCATTTTCTTCATGTGTGCGCATGCGTAGAGCAACTTTGAACTTTGAACTCAAAATTGTGTGCGGAGTGAATGCTATCCTACAAAAATGAGTGTAAAAACCATTAAAAATGTATGGAGATATAGGGATACCAGAACTGCAAAAAGGATGGAGACAAGGTAGGGATGATAGCATAAAACGGTTCAGTATACAACCCGACCCTACATATCTTTTCACATCATACTGATTGTATCATGTGAAACGTTATGTAGGGGGGTAGTGTACTGAACTGTTTTATGCTATCATCCCTACCTTGTCTCCATCCTTTTTGCAGTTCTGGTATCCCTACATCTCCATACATTTTTAATGGTTTTTACACTTGTACTAATGTTGAATGGCTTGTCATACTGTACTGAATGTATTCACTTCTCAAGTTTGCATATCACTGGATATTGACCTGTAGTTCAGGATATCAATGTATTGTATCGCAGATGAAGGCTACTGGAGGGGAGGGGCATTCACATTTGAAGTAACAGTACCTGAAGACTATAACATTAAAGTGAGTTAGTGCTAGTCACATGACTCCGGATCAAGGTCATGTGACCATGTAGCTGTTACGTCCTACTCAGCCACCACATGTGCTCTGTGAAACACGTCTCTGGCATCCGAACATTAATGAAACTGGCGAAGTCTGTTTAAGGTAGGAGCTAGTTTTGTCCTTGGGCACATACTGAACTTGTTGGGAGGGGTTAACTTGCTTGCTTGTTGGGAGGGGTTAAGTTGCCTACTTGTTGGGAGGGGTTAACTTGCCTACTTGTTGGGAGGGGGGTTAACTTGCCTGTATGTTGAACTCATGAGGTGGGAGTAACTTAACCCCACTGCAACAGGCAGGCCAGAGTGTTGCGATGGGGTTATCGATGTCACTGCATGTTGATATACACTTTCCCTCTGCGGACAGCATTCTCAGAGAAACGTCCATTGATGGCACGGGATGGTCCCCAGCTAGAAGACTGAAGGTCTGTCCTTCAACTAGGTTGTGAACCTAGTGGCCTAGTGGCCTGGCACTCACTCATCTTTTCCCACTACACACACACACACACACACACACACACACACACACACACACACACACACACACACACACACACACACACACACACACACACACACACACACACACACACACACACACACACACACACACACACACACACACACACACACACACACACACACACACACACACACACACACACACACACACACACACACACACACACACACACACACACACACCTAGGATGTTGTACTTGGACTGAATTCATTATTCACGGTACGTACGGGCTAACACTGGGACACCATTTGGCTGGTGTTTGTGTGCCTCACTCGGTGTTCCCAGTGCATATGTCTAGCATAGTCATCCAGTGTCTAGCATACCAGCATCCCCCCGTCATCCGGTGTTTTTGGTCCACCACAGGATCTGGTTAGCTTTGATGATCCCCTGAACCTAGAGGCTGCAGAACACTATCAGAGGGATAAGGTGAGCCCCTTAATTAACCCATAATCAGAGTGAGCCCCTTAACACATAATCAGAGGGATAAGGTGATCCCCCTAACCCATAATCAGAGGGATAAGGTGATCCCCCTAACTCATAATCAGAGGGATAAGGTGATCTCCCTAACTCATATCACAGCTTCTCTCCTAACTTGTGAACGAACACTTACTAGGATCATTTCAATAGTACATGTCAAACCCTCTGTACCAAAACAGAGGCAACTCCCAACAAGACTTCTCATTACCACACAGTGTGATTTGTTTGATCACACTCGGTGTGTGGTGTTATGTTATGAACACACAATATCAATTTGCAGACTCATTATTCTAATACTACTACTATTCTTCGTAACGTCACCTACCAAGCGCATGTGTAACAACTTGAGATTCTTCCTGAGAGGTGGAGTAGTATCACTCGGGGAAAGAGGTCTCCTGCAGTTCCAGGAAAAGGTCTGGAGCTTCCACACATTCATCCATACTCTCACTGGTAAACCAGCCGGCCACTGGTTATCAAACCACTTCTGAAACCTTGCGCTACTTCTTAGAAAGCTATTACAACTCTAAAGGATTCACTGACTTTCATTTCTTGGAATTTTGCGACGAGTCTAACCGAAAGCATGGGAAGAATATTATACGACCATTAGGCATTGCATGTTAGCTTATGCTTGTTTTCCGCCTTTTCCCGCCTTTTACCCCTACCCCTTTCATTGTAGTATTTACTCCGATGTGGTTGCATTGCCTGTAGTTACACTGGTGAGGGCCACTGTATAGTGGCTGAAATGTCTGTTTCAAGATAAATGATCTGTATATGAGCGAATATACTGAGCATGGATACACCAAGAGTTCATAACAATAAGAGTGTGCAACTGCCATGGTATCAATTACCACCATCTGGGCAGTACCACTAGACCAATCAGTGGTGAAGTGGTAGCAGCTGCATGCTCCTAAGTGTGAAATTGTAAGCTCAGTAGTACTGCAGTTTTCATAAACCTTGCAACTTGGAGACGATAAACGGAGAACGTTAGGTACGTGCATACAGGGTCAGATCAGTATAGTACTCTTGTTACTCACTCTACTAACAGCTAGCTACGGAGTTTGGTCGCTGCTCTCAGTGATAGAGATCAACTTGAATAGTTTCATGCACTTGGCATGCAAATTTGCTGATTGAATTATTGTGTTACTAATTAGCCCTTTTGCTTTAACCAGCTCCACTTTGCAAGGTTCATGAAAACTGCAGTACAGAGGTTTTCAAAGATCTTGCAACTGAATTTGTAGAACGGAAGTCACATGACAGCAGTTCTCTGACCAATCAGCGTCTAGTAGTCACAAGTTGTCATGCATGCGAGCTAAGTACAGTAGATAGACTAGCAGACTCAGTCACTTCCAGGCAGAGTTTATGACTCACAGTTGAATGCTGTACCGCAGGAAGTTAATTCGACAGATTCAGCAAGTGATTCGACCGCAAAGCACCTAATCGCGCCTTCTTACTAGTCAGCCTTGTGGATCTACCGGTGATCGGTGTACAGAATACCATTGTAGGACCCGGCGTAAGTCTTTGCTGTAAGCGCTTGTCTGCCCTGGTTCACACGAAGCCATTTTCTGTGAGATCGAGAGCGCTCGAGCTCTTACGATTTGAATTTGCATTCACGTGACTTCCGGTGTTTCATTCTGGCCTGAAAATTGCAAGGACTCCCGAAACCTCTGTACTACTGAGTTTACACAGCCTATGTACATGTTAACACACTGTTTGCCACATCATACTGCCAAGATGGTGGTAGTGGATACCATATGGCAGTTGCACACTCTTATTGTTATGAACTCTTGGATACACCCAACCATACCGGACTTTACAAAAAAAAAAAGATTTATAGGAAAAAGAAGTATGTGACCACATCTCACCCTCCCCCCCCCCCCCCCCCCCCCCCCCCCCCCCTCCCTCCCCTCCCCCTCCCTTCTCTCCTTCCTCTCCTCCTCTCCTCTCCTCCCTCCCTCCCCCTCCTCCCATTTCCCCAGGTTTCATTTGCTCGTAAGGTACAACAGTTTGTACGATTGTATGCCAGCTGACAAGAAGAGCTACAGTATCACAATCTGCACAAAGCTGCTGTGTTCTAGGCTTATATTCGGACCTTGTTGCCTAGCAACGTGCCCCCAATACCAGATTATTGTGTTATGTGTAACTGTACACTCAGAACCACATACCCCCACCAACTGTACCAATGGATAACTTACGGATGACTGATCATGAATGATGTATTTTAGTAAAGTACAAAGGTCACTTGATCACACCTGTGGACATGCGCTGTGTCTTGCAGAGCTCAACCATATTGTTGATTACAATCTCTGATCATGATAGACTTGGATTGCTTGCCAGAAACCTAGGTACTCATATTGCCATTACCCCATCCCTATATTCTACATTATAAATGGGATGAGACTAAGGATGGGTAACGGTCTTTCCCCTTGTTTCTTAGTTTTTTTTGGAGAGGTGGGGAGTAATTGTTGCTGTTGAACTGTTTCTGGCCACCATGCACAAGGACAGGGAGCCCACTCTCCCACCATCCCCACATTGAACCTACATAAATGCATAATTAATTTTTGTGGAGACAGTTTGCCTACCGAGGTAAGACCTCAGTGAACACAGTTCAACACATGCTGTTGCATTTCCGAGTATGAGCCTCGACACTGGATGATGTCATTGATGTGTAATTGAGGTTATGGTTGTATGTGGTTGTATGGTAACAAAATCCCATACTGAGCTCAATTACCCCCTGCCAGCATGCGCAAGGGTATCAGTCTGTCCTAACGTTTGCTGGCATGGAAGAGTCTGGTGTGCATGGAAGAGTCTGGTGTGCATGGAAGAGTCTGGTGTGCACGTCTATTCCCCATCGGTGACTGTACTGTGCCACGAATTAACTATATACATACTGACAGTGTCCCATTCTGTCTCCCTCCTGTATATACTGCAGTACATTGTGCTGTGCATGTGTGCATGTGTGTGTGTGTGTGTGTGTGTGCACACTGCAAGTCAGTTATCACTATACAAGCAGCGCATGCATATACTGGAGCTGCACACAGACTTGGAACGTAGAGTAGGCATCACTGCTCACTTGTAATGAGTTTGAATTTGGCATGTATACCTGAACCTGTGTAAAATTAAAAGCAAACAAATGAATACCTAGCTGAATGCCGATTAAACCGCTCACCATTGACTTTGCACTGTTGATTCAAACCAGTGTAAAAATGATCTTGCAGAGTCTAATTTATGCTCTAGGTGATTCACCAATGAAAGCCACTACCTTTTCCTGAAGCACTTCAACGGATCTCTGTGGTGGCAAGGTTGAAGGTCAGTGTTCCTGTATAGTACACTGTTAACAAATAGATCCTGAGCAAATCCCAGAGTGTGGTAGCGTTGTTTTAGTATGGCTATCCGAGTATTAGTTTAGTTTCTGGATTCTGTGCACGTGGAAAGATTTAGTTAGTTACAGTTAGTTGTGCTCCTTCAGAAGCTTTTAGTTATAGTTTTAGTTAAATGGAAAAGGCTAACTATAGAAAAGGGTTTTAGTTTTAGTTAACTAAAAGAAAACTAATGAAATTCACTGTTTTCATTTTAGTTTTAGTTGTTTGAGCCAAGGAAACATGTTTTCGATGTTCAGTATTGATTTAGTTTTGATCAACTACAAGTCAAAACCCCATACTGAAAGGGTATTTGGTTATAGTTATAGTTAACTAACTAGAGTGTGCATTAGCTAGCTAGCTACTTGGCCGTGGCTTAGGCACCCTACCATGCTAGCTAGCTATGTTTCTTCTTGGAAAGAAGTGTACAAGTGCAGCTGGTTGATTGCACTCCTAGAGCAGCTGGTTGATTGCACTCCTCCTAGAGCAGCTGGTTGATTGCACTCCTAGTGCAGCTGGTTGATTGCACTCCTAGTGCAGCTGGTTGATTGCACTCCTCCTAGTGCAGCTGGTTGATTGCACTCCTCCTAGAGCAGCTGGTTGATTGCACTCCTAGTGCAGCTGGTTGATTGCACTCCTCCTAGTACAGCTGGTTGATTGCACTCCTAGTGCAGCTGGTTGATTGCACTCCTCGAGTCCTAGTGCAGCTGGTTGATTGCACTCCTCCTAGTGCAGCTGGTTGATTGCACTCCTAGTGCAGCTGGTTGATTGCACTCCTCCTAGTGCAGCTGGTTGATTGCACTCCTCCTAGTGCAGCTGGTTGATTGCACTCCTAGTGCAGCTGGTTGATTGCACTCCTAGTGCAGCTGGTTGATTGCACTCCTCCTAGTGCAGCTGGTTGATTGCACTCCTAGTGCAGCTGGTTGATTGCCCTCCTAGTGCAGCTGGCTGATTGCACTCCTCCTAGTGCAGCTGGTTGATTGCACTCCTCCTAGTGCAGCTGGTTGATTGCACTCCTAGTGCAGCTGGTTGATTGCACTCCTCCTAGTGCAGCTGGTTGATTGCACTCCTCCTAGTGCAGCTGGCTGATTGCACTCCTCCTAGTGCAGCTGCTTGATTGCACTCCTCCTAGTGCAGCTGGTTGATTGCACTCCTAGTGCAGCTGGTTGATTGCACTCCTCCTACATGACTAAGAAAGTTGACCTTAGGTAAGCCTCATGGAATTATATATACCCTACCATTGGGAAATCCCTTGCACGAGAGTCTGGTACCATACATAATATAGGTACATAGGTAGGGACTAATATTATCTATGCTGGTACCGAGACTAACCTTACTATATGTTACTATAATTATTCTTGTTTGTGATAAAATGAACTTCCTAGGCGGTGTACGTAGTATCACTCTCAGTACCAGACTCTAGTGCACGAGAAGGCTGACTGCAAACTGCAGAGGACTAGGTCATGCCAGGAGCGCATAAAGTTATGCGCTCCTCAAATAGGATGAATAATATTATTTCCCTAAAATTCCGTTGGTAAATTTTTACTTCCGGTATGGCGATCTATCTATAAAGAGGCTGTATAAGCGCACCAGCAGCCTAGCCCACACAGTGAGTTCATGTTCCGGTTTATACAAAAATCTGGTTCATGGGTAGTGCTCTAGTACGACGCAAGGGAGAGAGCAGTGAAGGAAAGGACAGCCGACTGCGCGCGGACGATAATACGCTGCTGGGCCGAGATACTGACCGTACGGTGGCTACAGGTACCACAGATCACGGTGAGATCATTTGTTTGCATTTGTGCATGTGCATATCAGCATGAACCGTGCAGTGCTTGTAGTAGTGCAGTTATAGCGATGCTCTGTGCTATGCAGATCGCATGTCATGCATGTCAACATAGACTATGATGGCAAATTATGGGCGGGGCATGAATGATCGGTCTCCCTTCTCCGTCCAGCTTTCGGAAAGCCCGACCTGGTGATCTCCCTCCCCGTCCTGGACAAGGGGACCGCCGGCATGTCGGAGCCACAGGTTACTGGAACCCCCAGCAGTCAGACCTCGCAAGACAAGCTGCCTCAAGTGGACTCAGCAGAGGCTCCCAGCACAGCCGCCTCCAAGTCAGTGACCGTGGCACACCCATGCAGCAGTATAACTGCATCCCACTCCCTACACGTTTCTGTACAGCCAGCAGTACACGAGCCTAGTGCATTGCACCCAAAGCAGCTTGTTTGGTTTCCGATCACTTGCGGGGTTTTCATGTCAAGTTCCTATGCCTCCTATCTTGTGATATGGAGACCCCCCCCCCCCCATATCACAATGATGTTAGTGCAGACGCAGGGTTGTTCAGAGCCCTCCACAGTATCATGACCATTACGCCTGAGCCACTTCATGCGCGTGAAGCGTTGCTAAGCAACCGGTTTTGTCCACCTGTGCGTTGTCTGTATTCCGCTGGATGTCCATTTGAAATCTTGACGTGCAGTGTTAATTGAAATGATTGCTAAACCCGACACTAACATTGCAGTCCCCAAAAATCTGCATCTGTGTATCCGATAGTGGCCGAAGTGCTTCTATTCTATGCATCTCCAGCTCTGTCTTATTAAATGTCGGTAGGGTCTGCCATTTTAATACGGTCAGCAATTACAAAGTACAAATTGGGCATACACGGACTCTGGCGTGTGTTCATACTGAAAGTGCATCCGTGTCAGTGCAGTATGGATCTCAGACTGAGAAATACGCGTGGGGGGAAAGAATGCACTCTAGTTCCCCCCTCCCCCTCCCCCCTCCCCCTCTCCTTCCTCCCCCTCCCCCCTCCCCCTCTCCCTCCTCCCCCTCCCCCTCCCCCTCTCGTTCCTCCCCCACTTCTCTGCAGGCTTCGGCTACTACTGAGCCAACTGGAGAGAGGCGACCTGCCCAGTGTCCCTGATCTAAAGAAGATAATTTCGTATGCTGCTGACGTGCTTACTAGTCAAAGCTGGGACGGTGGATCCACTGAAAAGAGGTGTTTACGTTATGCAGTCTGTCTGACCTTGAACTCTGACATGCAATCCCTGACATGCACAAATATACACACATGCACACAAGCTAAAGTGCCGCTACCAACTATATTTGATAGTCTACAGTTATGATAGTCATGCTGTGTGTATGGTAGTTAGATACCTGGGAGAATCCTCTCAAGCACATTTTCTGATCATTATTGCAGTCAGACTTGAGACCACATCCAAGAATGTGAAGATGAGGTCGATCAAACAATGCAGTGGGCAATCTGAGCATTACATGGTGCCACCATAACCACCGTAACCGATTTCTTTTCTCTACGATAGTTCTGGAGAGGACAAGCTTCAATCCGTGAAGGAGGAGCAGGTGAGGGCGTGGCTGGCGTCCACGTTCACTCGGCGGGAGTCTGTCTACGAGCAGCATCCTCTCTTTAAGCTGCCTACCTTCAAGACTGTGGTCCATGCAGTGATGATCGGACGGCATATTGACAAGTATGTCTCATTCCATTCCAACTCATTCCATTCCACCTCATTTCATTTGAATTTGGTCTTCACTCCTACATTTCATCCAATCAAAACTTCATGAATGTATCCGCGGAACTCCTCCGCAGTTGTGGCAAATTCATGATGTCTGTATTTGGCTCATGAATACACAAACAAACAACCCAGCGTCAAGAGCACATAAGTATAGATCGCACCGACCTACTTATGCGCTCTTGCCCAGCATGCAAGTTCAATTTGTTCCCAGACCACACCCCCATCCAGTGTTGATCACTTGCAGTATGTAAAGCACATACTGCAGGTGATGAAATGCTGAGGCAGGACCTGCACGTGGTCTGCCTGGAAATGCTGAAGCAGGACCTGCACGTGGTCTGGCTGGAAATGCTGAGGCAGGACCTGCACGTGGTCTGCCTGGAAATGCTGAGGCAGGACCTGCACGTGGTCTGCCTGGAAATGCTGAGGCAGGACCTGCACGTGGTCTGCCTGGGAAGGAGGCTACTCATCTGCTGTTACTGTGCCTGTATCAGGAGGGCATGTCGTAGCATGTGTTAATTTGGGCGAGCGTGAGAGAGCCCTACGTAGACGAGTTTGCTGTGAATTTTACATTTCTAGTATCGTATGTTGTGCCATAAATCACTTGGGGGTAGGGGGCCCAACGGTCAGGGGCTACCGTGATACCACGTGCAGTCACAAGCCGTTAACAAGGACGGAAACCCGGATTCACGGACCTGGCTAAAGCGATGGGGGCTACCACACTACACTGCGCCGGGCGAGAGCGATTTCATCTGTCAATGCCATCTATATTTCAGCTGTCCTGTAGAGCGCACAGGTGTGCTGGACAAGTGTGCAGCGTATGCACGCAGACAGTCCATGTGTGCCAGTTAGCCTGACTCACTGTTCCTGTATTGTGCCAGTTTTGTGTGACTCATAGTATTCTGTGGCCTGAGGTTGTGCTATTCTCAGTCACATTCAGATGGCAGCATGTGCTTGCATATGCCCAACATTGCACTTGCTCATGCTCACCCCACAATACAATGCATTCTCCTAGTTATTTCACACACACACACACACACACACACACACACACACACGCATACACACACATTCACACACAACAGCATGTACAGAGAGGGGACAGTGTCTATGGTACAACAATATCCTCCAGGAATTGCACAACTATTTCAGGTATGTAACCTTGTTGGGATGGCTGGCTGTGGTATGTTGGTTGTGAAAGTGATGTGTACGTGTGTGTTTTGTGTGTTCTCAGGAACAGATGAACACTTGTAAATTTGACATATTCAAAGTGGAGTCTCAGACTGACAACCAACCTCTTCTCTTTGTTGGCCGTGAGCTCTTCCAGAGATATGACCTCATGAACAAGTTTAAGGTACACACATCACACAGTAGGCAGGTTCCACAGGTTCCACCCAATGCGGTTGCAGACCATGTACCATAGCTTCACTCGGGACACAATACTCCTCCTCCTCTCTCCCACATCCCCCCCCCCCCATTTCTCTCCTCTCTCCTTTTCCCTTCCCTTCCAGATTTCTCCGTCATGTCTGGATGCCTTCCTCTCCAAGTTAGAGCAGGGGTACAAGCACCACGGCAACTCCTACCACAACGCCACCCACGGAGCCGATGTCCTCCAAACGGTCCACTATCTCATACACGTCACTGGCCTGGAATCATGGATCACCCAGCTCGAGCTGCTGGCGCTGCTGCTGGCCGCCGCAATCCACGATGTTGATCACACAGGCACGACCAACACCTTCCACGTCCAGTCTTAGTGAGCCCACAAGCTGACAGATGTCACTAATTGTGGTGTAGGGGTTAACAGTACCATAACACAGAGTAACCTGTTCCACAGCTCAGACTGTGTGCTGTTGCTCATTTCACAGCTCTGAGTTTGCGCTGTGGTACAATGACCGTTCCGTGCTGGAGAACCACCACCTCCACTACGCCTTCACACTCCTCAAAGAAGTAGGGGACTCAACAACATGTCTGGATATTACAAACAACCCTCATACCATACCTACCCCCCCCCCCCCCCCCCCCCCCCCCCCCCTCTCCCCCTCCTCCCTTCCTCCCCTCTTTCTCCCCTTCCTCCCCCCCCCCCCCCCCTCCTGCTCCCCCCCCTGTTCCCACCTCCTCCCCTCCCCCTCCCCCCATTCAAATGGCTGTCAGAACAACATGAACATTCTGAAGGAACTGGAAGTGGAGGAGTTTCATATGTTGCGAGGGCTGGTCATTGACATGGTCTTGGGTACCGACATGTCTGGACACTTTGAGCAGCTGAAGCAAATGAGACTTCTCATGTCCGGACAGCACGCGTGAGTGGATATGTAAATTCCTTCCAAAGCTTTCCATCTAAGTGTATGACCTTCATCACCTGTGATTATCATATGATTGTCATATGGCTGTCACGGGATTATCACATGACCCCTCCCCCGTCAGTGCGTCCCAGATGTCTGATCAGGAGCATCGTTCCAAGATACTTAGCCTGCTCTTGCACATGGCGGACATCTCCCACCCTTGCAAGCCATGGGTACTGCACCACCGATGGACGTCCCGTCTCCTAGAGGAGTTCTTCCAGCAGGGGGACAGAGAGAGGGAGGCAGGGAGGGAGTGTTCTCCTCTCTGTGACAGAAACAACATACTTGTCCCCGAGTCACAAATAGGTATGGGGGAGATTTGTGCTCATATGAAATGCAGCTGTGATGTGTAGCTGTACATATGCTTCTGTGCAGCCTGCACCATACACCTCCCATTGTGAGTCACCACACTATAGGCACTCTAATGATGCAACCTTCCACTCCTATATACCCCCCCCCCCCTCCCCCCCCCCCCCCTCCCTCCCTCCCTCCCTCCCTCCCTCCCTACCTCCCTCCCTCCCTCCCACCCTCCCTCCCTCCCTCCCTCCCTCCCTCCCTCCCTCCCTCCCTCCCTCCCTCCCTCCATCCCGCCCTCCCCCCAGGCTTCATCGATTTCATTGTGAGCCCCTCATTTGAGGTATGTGGAGACATGCTGTCCATGCTGTTCTCGCGCCACACCCCCGCACATGAGCACCACCAGCCAGCCACCAGGATGTGGGCAGGGAACCTCAGCGACAACAGGAGAAGATGGAAGGCACAGTGCAAGATGGGTAAGCCCCTACTGTTTTGGTCTTCCTGTCTATATGTGTTCAGAATGTCCTTGTTGTGAAAGCCAATCTACACAGTGGAATAAATGAACTGTGAATTGAACACCGTACTCTTCTTATCCACTCTCCCTCCCTGCACACATCCACTCTCCCTCCTTGCACACATCCACTCCCTCCCTGCACACATCCACTCCCTCCCTGCACACATCCACTCTCCCTCCCTGCACACATCCACTCCCTCCCTGCACACATCCACTCTCCCTCCCTGCACACATCCACTCCCTCCCTGCACACATCCACTCTCCCTCCCTGCACACATCCACTCTCCCTCCCTGCACACATCCACTCCCTCCCTGCACACATCCACTCCCTCCCTGCACACATCCACTCCCTCCCTGCACACGTACACTCCCTCCCTGCACACATCCACTCCCTCCCTGCACACGTACACTCCCTCCCTGCACACATCCACTCTCCCTGCACACATCCACTCCCTCCCTGCACACATCCACTCCCTCCCTGCACACATCCACTCCCTCCCTGAACACATCCACTCCCTCCCTCCACACATCCACTCCCTCCCTGCACACATCCACTCTCCCTCCCTGCACACGTACACTCCCTCCCTGCACACATCCACTCCCTCCCTGCACACATTCACTCTCCCTCCCTGCACACATTCACTCTCCCTCCCTGCACACATCCACTCTCCCTGCACACATCCACTCCCTCCCTGCACACATCCACTCCCTCCCTGCACACATCCACTCCCTCCCTGCACACGTACACTCCCTCCCTGCACACATCCACTCCCTCCCTGCACACGTACACTCCCTCCCTGCACACATCCACTCTCCCTCCACACATCCACTCCCTCCCTGCACACATCCACTCCCTCCCTGTACACATCCACTCCCTCCCTGCACACATCCACTCCCTCCCTGCACACATCCACTCCCTCCCTGCACACATCCACTCCCTCCCTGCACACGTACACTCCCTCCTTGCACACATCCACTCCCTCCCTGCACACGTACACTCCCTCCCTGCACACATCCACTCTCCCTGCACACATCCACTCCCTCCCTGCACACATCCACTCCCTCCCTGCACACATCCACTCCCTCCCTGCACACATCAACTCCCTCCCTGCACACATCCACTCCCTCCCTGCACACGTCCACTCCCTCCCTGCACACATCCACTCCCTCCCTGCACACATCCACTCACTCCCTGTACACATCCACTCCCTCCCTGCACACATCCACTCCCTCCCTGCACACATCCACTCCCTCCCTGCACACGTACACTCCCTCCTTGCACACATCCACTCCCTCCCTGCACACGTACACTCCCTCCCTGCACACATCCACTCTCCCTGCACACATCCACTCCCTCCCTGCACACATCCACTCCCTCCCTGCACACATCCACTCCCTCCCTGCACACATCCACTCCCTCCCTGCACACATCCACTCCCTCCCTGCACACGTACACTCCCTCCCTGCACACATCCACTCTCCCTGCACACATCCACTCCCTCCCTGCACACATCCACTCCCTCCCTGCACACATCCACTCCCTCCCTGCACACATCCACTCCCTCCCTGCACACATCCACTCCCTCCCTGCACACGTCCACTCCCTCCCTGCACACATCCACTCCCTCCCTGCACACATCCACTCCCTCCCTGTACACATCCACTCCCTCCCTGCACACATCCACTCCCTCCCTGCACACATCCACTCCCTCCCTGCACACATCCACTCCCTCCCTGCACACGTACACTC
Source organism: Axinella damicornis (assembly GCA_963931865.1). Classification (NCBI taxonomy): domain Eukaryota; kingdom Metazoa; phylum Porifera; class Demospongiae; order Axinellida; family Axinellidae; genus Axinella; species Axinella damicornis. The sequence continues at coordinate 289,290 of OZ007505.1, read as the reverse complement.
CCTCCTTGCACACATCCACTCCCTCCCTGCACACGTACACTCCCTCCCTGCACACATCCACTCTCCCTGCACACATCCACTCCCTCCCTGCACACATCCACTCCCTCCCTGCACACATCCACTCCCTCCCTGCACACATCCACTCCCTCCCTGCACACATCCACTCCCTCCCTGCACACATCCACTCCCTCCCTGCACACATTCACTCTCCCTCCCTGCACACATCCACTCTCCCTCCCTGCACACATCCACTCCCTCCCTGCACACATCCACTCCCTCCCTGCACACATCCACTCCCTCCCTGCACACATCCACTCCCTCCCTGCACACGTACACTCCCTCCCTGCACACATCCACTCCCTCCCTGCACACGTACACTCCCTCCCTGCACACATCCACTCTCCCTGCACACATCCACTCCCTCCCTGCACACGTACACTCCCTCCCTGCACACATCCACTCTCCCTGCACACATCCACTCCCTCCCTGCACACATCCACTCCCTCCCTGCACACATCCACTCCCTCCCTGCACACGTACCTCCCTCCCTGCACACATCCACTCCCTCCCTGCACACATCCACTCCCTCCCTGCACACGTACACTCCCTCCCTGCACACATCCACTCCCTCCCTGCACACGTACACTCCCTCCCTGCACTGTATATGCAGATGACGGTAGCCATGACAAAGACCGTCCCTCTGGTTCTGAGGGTAACCATGGCAACCATGACGGTGAACCTCGAACCTCATCAGAGAAGGTGAAACAGAAGCAGCACAGTACAGTAGAGACGCACACAATCAGTACTGTGGAGACGTGTATGACCCCAGGTGGGTCGGAGACAAAGACCATCCAGACAAGGGAGACCTGTACGGTGATGACAGATGAAGCAACCACTATTAGCAAGGACAGCTCAGAGGAGGGCAGGAAGCAGCCGTACGAGAATGGTACAAACCCGTAGCGTGCTGTGATCTTTATGTTTCTTATCTTTCTTTGTCATGTTCTCCACTTGCCCCTTTAACTTTTTGCCTTCTTTTTTAGTTGCTCCACTCAACAGATTCTGTTCTTTGTTTTTTTCATGCAAAGTATGCAAAGTATGCACACAGGTTGTTAGTATGCACACAGGTTGTACAGTGCAGTGCCCATGCAGTATCTAGCACAGTTTAGTATGACTGTATGTAGCGTGTGATAGGGTTGAGTGCCCATGCAGTATCTAGCACAGTGTAGTATGACTGTATGTAGCGTGTGATAGGGTTGAGTGCCCATGCAGTATCTAGCACAGTGTAGTATGACTGTATGTAGCGTGTGATAGGGTTGAGTGCCCATGCAGTATCTAGCACAGTGTAGTATGACTGTATGTAGCGTGTGATAGGGTTGAGTGCCCATGCAGTATCTAGCACAGTGTAGTATGACTGTATGTAGCGTGTGATAGGGTTGAGTGCCCATGCAGTATCTAGCACAGTGTAGTATGACTGTATGTAGCGTGTGATAGGGTTGAGTGCCCATGCAGTATCTAGCACAGTGTAGTATGACTGTATGTAGCGTGTGATAGGGTTGAGTGCCCATGCAGTATCTAGCACAGTGTAGTATGACTGTATGTAGCGTGTGATAGGGTTGAGTGCCCATGCAGTATCTAGCACAGTTTAGTATGACTGTATGTAGCGTGTGATAGGGTTGAGTGCCCATGCAGTATCTAGCACAGTGTAGTATGACTGTATGTAGCGTGTGATAGGGTTGAGTGCCCATGCAGTATCTAGCACAGTGTAGTATGACTGTATGTAGCGTGTGATAGGGTTGAGTGCCCATGCAGTATCTAGCACAGTGTAGTATGACTGTATGTAGCGTGTGATAGGGTTGAGTGCCCATGCAGTATCTAGCACAGTGTAGTATGAGAGAGAGCATGTGATGCCTCACAATGGGCTGGTAGTATAGTATGTTTTACCACTCGGGAATGCGCTGGTGTAGTCTACGGATAATCAACAGGTGATAGGAAACAGAGATCTCACAAGATCTTCTTCAGACCAGCAGAGTTGTACCACTGTACAACAACTGTGGTGTTTGGCCAAAACTCGCCATGCTTCTCGGGAATGTGCTGGTGTAGTCTGCAGATTGAGAGCACGAATCAACAAGAGTAGGAAACAGAGATCAGAAGGTGCTCACATGTAACTCCTATTCTTCAGACCAGCAGTGTTTTTACACACCGTATTGAACTGTAACCACAACTGGCGGCGTTTACAATTCAAAACCAAAACTCGTCATGCTGCTGGGAACCTCTGGTGGTACAGCAGGTAACCTGAGAGTTCAACTGGAATGCTCTAGTATAGTCTACAGACCGAGACAATGGCTCAACAATACACATCAAAAGGCATCATATCTCACATGATATTCTTGAGAGCCGTGGACCAATGGTGTACACAGCAGTAATCACCAACTAGTATGCAATTGTGTTATGTATTCCCAAGGGCGCGGCCCGAGGGAATACATGACGAAGGGTACAAATCCCATACACCCTAGCGAAGCCATGGTACAGCTGACTTGTACCATAGTGTCAGTTGCCACGTACCGCTTAGTGTACATGGGATTTGTCCACTGTGGCGGTGCCTTTCAGATGCCCATACACTAGCTATGGTACAAGCAGAATTACCCCTTACTATACTGGCATGACCATCTATGCAGACAAGTATGGCTATAGCTAATGCATAATGTAGTTGTAATGACTATATATCCCATGCATTAATCCTTTAGTAAAATGTACTTAGTTAACCATGCATATAGTCTTAACCTCACCAAGTGGGGAGAGGGAGGGGCTGGGTGCCGGCCGCGGGGCAACTGAAAGTTGCACAACAGAAATGCCACTATAACAGTACAGCTCTACCTGCACGTGCAACCTACCAGTCCTGGTTCTCAAGGTCACTGCTACCAGTCACACACTAGTACTCTACATGCCTCACAGCCACATACTGAAGACTTCCAATCTGCATTGCGTACATGAATGCATTTACAAACTGCAGGGTCATTTGGCAAAACCGTTCCCTAACACTCATAGCGCTACACACGAGGCTGGCCATAGTTTGGTGGAGGCCTCATGGTGTCGTCCACCCCATTGGGGTATCGGGCCCAGAAGATGTTGGCAATATCCTGTTCCAGGATGCGGACTCCGTCCAGCTGGTTACCCAATGTCAGCCAGTTTGGTTGGCAGTTGTGTTGGCGGCCAAACAACTCGATCTTCCTCGTTCCTGGTGAGAGGCGCTCGATGACACCATAGAGCTCATCTGGCTTGTGGCTGGTAGCCCGCACCTCTGCCACAATCACGTCACAGTCAATGCCGTGGTTCACGGCTAGATTACCCTTCACACCCACCAGGCAGTGCTCCTTGCCGTGGTTGATCCAGTGGCCTGTCCGTCCCGTACGGATCAGCCTCTGCAGCTGGTTTGTCTTCACCCAGACCAGCTCGTCTACTCTCTCGTACCCCCACAATGTCAGGCACTCCCTCCCAAGCTCCATGGCACGCCCAGTCACCCACAGGAAGATGTAGCCATCGTCTTGCAGGGCAGGAATGTTCAGTTGTCTCATCTCATCGTCACCCATGGTCCCATACGGCAGCTCCATGTGAATATCCCATGGAGGGTCGGCCATGATCACTGCAAACTTGCCCACACACGACATGTCCAAGAAACGGAGGTCGCTGCACACCCACTGCGGTGGTATAAGCTTTGATCGAGGCAGTGCTGACATCTTTGCTTTCACCGGCTTTGGCTTCACCTCAGGCTCGTCAATGGAGTCATCGATCGCATAATGGACAAACTTGCATGTCTCCATATGGAAGCAGGTGTTCAGGAAAGAGCAGTCACCCAAGCTCTCGTCTGTGTGTGACTGGATGATCTTGCGGAAGTGGAGCTTCCCGCAGGCCTTGCTGCTCTTGCGCTGCCTCCGACAGTCTTCCCTGGTCTTGTGCAAGCAGAACTCCCGCAGCTTTGACCCGCCAGCAGACTGGAACTTCTCCAGCATGTTCTGCTCCATCACAGACTTTGTGCTCAGCAGTTCCAGGATCTCCGCCCCCATCCTCCTGTTCTCCATCTCTCGCACTGAGGGCACCCCCACCAGATACTCAATCTCATCTTGCAGTGTCCGTGGCCATTTGCCGCATGGTTCCTCTCGTGTTGAGACGGCAGAAGTCAGCGCACTCAGCCTGTCCAAGTTCACGGACAGGATGAGGGGTTCGGATGCATGGATCTCCACCAGCCCTTGCGCTGAAAACTTGTGCAATGCCTCCCTCGCTACCACCTCCCTTACCCCCTTAGGTTCCACTCTGATGTACAAGTCACGTGACTCCAGGGGAAACTCCAAAAAGGGGTTCAGTAGGCCCTCCAGCAGTTTTCTCTCCAACACGGCATCCAATGGCTGGGCGGATGCCAACCTGCTCTCGTCATCGTCTGATGACCTCTGCGTCCTCCCCCTCCTTCGCTCCCTCCTCTGCTTTAACCTACTCATACGCGCGTTGTGCTGCTGCTTGAAAGTTTGGATCTTCACCCAAGTGTCCGCCATCGTGCAAAGTGAGCGAGCATTAAATAGAACGTAATAGCCATTACGTAACGTTGTTTACTTCCGTCCTATCCTTTAGCTGTCTGCATGCATGGCTGTGCGTACATGTACATATGGCTACACGTACACCGGTACCCGGACCCATCTCTCCCGAGATCAAGGCGCGAGTGCTGCAAGATGAGGCGGTCGAGGCACTGGCAAAGGCACACGTGAGTACCTGATAACCTATAATCAATCAATCAATCAACAATCAATCTATCTATCTATCTATCTATCTATCTATCTATCTATCTATCTACCGATATCCAGCTATCTATCTATCTATCTATCTACCGATATCCAGCTATCTATCTATCTATCTGTGTGTCTGTCTGTCTGTCTATTTATCTATCTATTTATTTAGCAAACCAGTAGTCTCGTATGATATTTCTCCCCTCCTCTCGTCGTGCACTTTGCTTTAACAGTAGCCTCGGAACCAGACCCTATGCACGTACGTTGGGAGCTCTCTGTGTGAAGGGTCTGGTTCCACAAAGCTAGGACACACAAACACATTGAGCCACATCTTCTACAGCTGTGGAGCCTGTAAGAGCAGCAGGTGGCGGCAGGTGGACGTTGGCCTACCTATTAGGTGGTGCATATGTTTCTGTAATTTTATTTGAGCTGACTGGATATTGTTGCTGTTGACTACCAAACAATTTCCCTTTGACGATATGATATGGAATTTACAACCCCTAGGTTTGTGATACCAGTGGCCACGTCCATATCCCCCCCACACCTCCACACACCCCCACACACTGTCCAGCCTGCTCCAGTGCAGTGGGCCTACTATGCGCTGGTGGGCTACCACCCGCACCCCACCCACGACTCCCCCCTCTTCCCCTACACCCTATCCTTCCGGCGCAGAGACTACATCCACTGCAAGCAGGTGACAGGCGTGAGGTGGGAGTACACATGGAAAGCACGGACGCATCGATAGAACCCCACTTACGTAGGCCTAGGAACTGTTGGAGTTTAGGTACTACATTGTAGTAAGGATTTCAAACTAGTCCGCGCTTTCCGAGTGTTCTGTCAGCCAATGGCCTTGTTAGCAATTGTGATCACTCAAAACACAATTCCATGGTAGCAGCTAGCCTCATTCCCAGGCCACTCCGCATGGCGTGGGAATGAGGATAGCCTCATTCCCAGGCCACTCCGCATGGCGTGGGAATGAGGATAGCCTCATTCCCAGGCCACTCCGCATGGCGTGGGAATGAGGATAGCCTCATTCCCAGGCCACTCCGCATGGCGTGGGAATGAGGATAGCCTCATTCCCAGGCCACTCCGCATGGCGTGGGAATGAGGATAGCCTCATTCCCAGGCCACTCCGCATGGCGTGGGAATGAGGATAGCCTCATTCCCAGGCCACTCCGCATGGCGTGGGAATGAGGATAGCCTCATTCCCAGGCCACTCCGCATGGCGTGGGAATGAGGATAGCCTCATTCCCAGGCCACTCCGCATGGCGTGGGAATGAGGATAGCCTCATTCCCAGGCCACTCCGCATGGCGTGGGAATGAGGATAGCCTCATTCCCAGGCCACTCCGCATGGCGTGGGAATGAGGATAGCCTCATTCCCAGGCCACTCCGCATGGCGTGGGAATGAGGATAGCCTCATTCCCAGGCCACTCCGCATGGCGTGGGAATGAGGATAGCCTCATTCCCAGGCCACTCCGCATGGCGTGGGAATGAGGATAGCCTCATTCCCAGGCCACTCCGCATGGCGTGGGAATGAGGATAGTCTCATTCCCAGGCCACTCCGCATGGCGTGGGAATGAGGATAGCCTCATTCCCAGGCCACTCCGCATGGCGTGGGAATGAGGATAGCCTCATTCCCAGGCCACTCCGCATGGCGTGGGAATGAGGATGGATGGTAGCCTGCCTGGCCCTGCATGGAACTACCATCTGCTAGGCGTATGGGGTTAGCCTCGTTCCCAGGCCACGTGGGAACAAGGCTGGTATGGGTTGTGTGTACCGGTCATGCTAGCCTCGTACCGGTCATGCTAGCCTCGTACCGGTCATGCTAGCCTCGTACCGGTCATGCTAGCCTCGTACCGGTCATGCTAGCCTCGTACCGGTCATGCTAGCCTCGTACCGGTCATGCTAGCCTCGTACCGGTCATGCTAGCCTCGTACCGGTCATGCTAGCCTCGTACCGGTCATGCTAGCCTCGTACCGGTCGGGGACTAGGTACGAGGCTAAGGTCATGCATGCTGTGAATCGACCTCTGCAGCAGTACAGTGAGGACTGGTGGATTGGCAGAGTGGTGGGACACACGGCCAATATAGGCTTCTTTCCAAGGTAACCAAACCCTCCATATCTTCTCTCATCCTCAAGAGGCTACAAGCGCACATACACACACACACACATACACACACACACACATACAACAGTGAGACGATGCTTCGTGCTATCACAGAAGAGGAAATGGCTCTAGAGGGTAGGAAACCTCCTACTGACCTGGTGTGTACTCTCACCCCCCCCCCCCCCCCCCCCCCCCCCTGCTGCCTCATGCCCGTCATGTGACTGCCCCTCCCACCACAGGTGGCCGTGTACGAGTTGGTCCCCATCATGAGACCTATAGTGTTCATGGGACCGTCAACCAAGGAGTCAAGGGTACGATGGCACTTTGTCTTTGCATATTGCACTCTGAGTACTGTCATGCACACCCTCAGCACTTAGCGTTATCCCATTCCTTACGAATTCACACACACACACACACACACACACACACACACACACACACACACACACACACACACACACACACACACACACAACACACACACACACACACACATTCCCTTAGTTAACAGAGCTACTGCAGAAGGTACTGATCAACTTCATGAAGGAGCAGTTTGCCGATCGCCTGGTCACCATCAAACCTGACTTCACCGTGCTGAATATGAGCAGCAAAGAAGGTACGGTACAGCTCAGAGGACATCTAACAGATCCACAAGTACAGCTGTTTGAGCTGATGTGCTCCTCATACAGATGGTACTGCAGCCTCACATGCACCCTCCGAACACACTGTCACACACGCACACACACATGCACACACACACACACACACACACGGACACACACACACTCACTTGTAGCACGCTCTCTCGTCTCTGAGGTCTGCCGTGTGAGGTCCACTCTCCCGCTGATCCTGCTGGAGTGTGACGCCAACTTCCCTTCTGAGCTCACCTGCATCAACCTGCACCCCATGGTTGTGTACATCCAGATAGCCAGACAGAGGGTGCGTGTGTGGGGGGAGGGGGGAGGTAGGAGGGGGAGGGGGGAGGAACCAGTAGACCTGCATGACCGTTAAAAGGTTTCTGTCCAAGAAACCACTCACACACACACACACACACACACACACACACACACACACACACACACACTGCAGGTGCTGCAAAAACTGGTGAAGGAGATGACAGCTAACTCCCGGGAGAGGGACCACCAACTCGAGGCTGCCTACCGCCTCTATGAGGACCCAGTGCGTCCCAAGACTGTAGCAAATCGTTAGCAACATGTCCATAGCAACAGTGTCCATAGCAACAGCATCCATAGCAACAAGGTGTTGTAAGGTCATGTTCCCCGTACGTAGTTTCCTCCTACATGTACTACATGTACTGTGACTGTGCGGACCAAAGATGAGGACTTATAGTCAGGAACGTAAACAAACCTTGTCCTCAGGCTATCACCCTCGGACGTGGTTGGCCAATTGGTTAATCCCCGGTTAGAACACTCCCTCCCTCATCCCCCAGCATCCCTACTCCCTCATCCTCTCCCTCCTCCCCCAGCATCCCTACTCCCTCATCCTCTCCCTCCTCCCCCAGCATCCCTACTCTACTCCCTCATCCTCTCCCTCCTCCCCCAGCATCCCTACTCTACTCCCTCATCCTCTCCTTCCTCCCCAAGCATCCCTACTCTACTCCCTCATCCTCTCCCTCATCCCCCAGCATCCCTACTCTACTCCCTCATCCTCTCCCTCATCCCCCAGCATCCCTACTCTACTCCCTCATCCTCTCCCTCCTCCCCCAGCATCCCTACTCTACTCCCTCATCCTCTCCCTCCTCCCCCAGCATCCCTACTCTACTCCCTCATCCTCTCCCTCCTCCCCCAGCATCCCTACTCCCTCATCCTCTCCCTCCTCCCCCAGCATCCCTACTCCCTCATCCTCTCCCTCCTCCCCCAGCATCCCTACTCTACTCCCTCATCCTCTCCCTCCTCCCCCAGCATCCCTACTCTACTCCCTCATCCTCTCCTTCCTCCCCAAGCATCCCTACTCTACTCCCTCATCCTCTCCTTCCTCCCCAAGCATCCATACTCTACTCCCTCATCCTCTCCCTCCTCCCCAAGCATCCATACTCTACTCCCTCATCCTCTCCCTCCTTCCCCAGCATCCCTACTCCCTCATCATCTCCCTCCTCCCCCAGCATCCCTACTCTACTCCCTCATCCTCTCCCTCCTCCCCCAGCATCCCTACTCCCTCATCCTCTCCCTCCTCCCCCAGCATCCCTACTCCCTCATCCTCTCCCTCCTCCCCCAGCATCCCTACTCTACTCCCTCATCCTCTCCCTCCTCCCCCAGCATCCCTACTCTACTCCCTCCTTCCCCAGCATCCCTACTCCCTCATCATCTCCCTCCTCCCCCAGCATCCCTACTCTACTCCCTCATCCTCTCCCTCCTCCCCCAGCATCCCTACTCTACTCCCTCATCCTCTCCCTCCTCTCCCTCCTCCCCCAGCACCCCTACTCTACTCCCTCATCCTCTCCCTCCTCCTCCAGCATCCCTACTCTACTCCCTCATCCTCTCCCTCCTCCTCCAGCATCCCTACTCTACTCCCTCATCCTCTCCCTCCTCCAGCATCCCTACTCCCTCATCCTCAGCGACAGCAATGTGGACGATGCATTGCAAAACCTGGAACTCTTCCTGGAGAGCTACTGGGCAGCCACTCGCTCTGTCATTGCCATGGAAACAAGAAATGCCACCCCTCCCCCCTCCCCCAGGGTTGGCGCCAGAGAAAGTCAACTCTAACATTTACCATCAAAGTTGCCACCACTGCCCTCATGACCACCCACCTTCCTCCCCTTCCCGTTCAGTGTTTAATAGCAGACACACACACGTGCAATCAATCCAGGGGTTTACTCCTATGTTTAATGCTGTAATGTCTCTGTGAGCGAATCAATAGAATGTCACTAAAATGACATACTGTATAGCTTGGCTGGTAGCTGAAGCTACTCTTACCCTCACCCTGTGGACACCTGAGCGGACTCAGATACTCGTACTTACATGGCAACCAGAGATGTAATCTTGATTGCATGGTTAAAGTAATTGTTATCTGATAATCAAATGTCAATTACGGGTAATTACATGCACGTACAATGCAGGCAAATGTAGTGCACTTCCCAAAATTTTTGCAATTGGCAAAGCAAATTAAAGTTGAGGCCTTGCTGTGCAGCAGCTGCAGTCGAACCAAGCAGGATTAATTTCAACAACAATCCAGCCTCTTTGAATTCTGTAGAATATGTAAATGGAAATAATCAGCATAATTATTTGTTCAAACTTGCAATGCACAGACGGGTGCTGTGGACCAGGTGTCAAATAGGCCTTGATAAATTTTGCTTTTTCCTTTACCTATTTTGCTTTCTTTTCTGCTCATAATTTGCACCTATTTTGCTTTTCATCTATTACCTATTTTGCTTTCATCTTACCTATTTTGCTTCTTTGCCATCGATAATATTGCGGTTTGAAATAATTTTCCACAAGATTTAACTATGGTATAAATAAAACATTTCAGAGGTTTGTGTACTTGGCTTTTTCCATTAGAGAACACTACGTGTGCTTATCTTTATATCCCACTACATATACTTTTATAAATTATTGGAAACGTACAGTCACATCCTGATTAAGAGGATATGCAGTGAGCAAATTAAACTGAAATATGTACCTATTGTGGCTAAAATATTTACCTATTTTGCCAGCATAATTTTCATTTCTATTTTGCTCAAAATTATGCTGGCAAAATTTGTCAAGCCCTAGTGATCGAAACTAAACTCAGGGCCCCGACCCCCCACCTAAAGGCTGGGGACTGGTCCCTTTTAAAGTATCCCAGTTCTGCAATTTAGTGGCCGGAGAGCGTGCCCAGTAATGATAGACAGTGAATTGAGAGGGGGGGGGGGGGGAAAGAATGACCTAGCTGGCAGCGTGCTGGATAGGTGTGACTGGGATCAAGGGGGCCAACTGCTTTGCCACAGAACAACCTTTAGCTTCGGTGAACAACTTTGAATGGACGCATGAAGCGCTTTGACTGTTTATTCCGCCATCGCTCTGGAAAGTACAACACTTGCAGCTCAGCACTACTTCGAAGGTAAGAATTCTAGCTTGGATAAGTCGGTGTGGCTCTCTTCTGGCCGTTGACTTGTCTCCGTACGCGATCGTAGCTAGTGTACTAGTACATATATATAATGGTCTTGAACGGATGACGTTTTATGACGGTCGCGGCACGCATCACGTGTGAAACCCTTCCAGGCCTTCTCCGCGATTTTCGTACTGCAAGCGACAAAAGCTGTGGTAGAGGCCTGGGAACGAGGCTAGACTCGTACTCGGTTATTGGGGAGGCGAACACTCAACCCCCAGGCTGCAAAGCAAGTGCTTAACGAGTGTGCCATCCCGACTTCCCGCCAAAACTTGCTACAAATTGAGTATTTAAACCCTAGCCGGCTATCTCCGGTTGCGCATGCGCACGCCACTCAACTTCCCGCCTCCACGGCTGTTTTTCCGTGGACATTTAGCGTTCAATTAAAAATTTACGGTACGCGTAGGACACGCCCCCAAAAACAGGCGGTTCAAATGCGGTGAAAGTTCACTCACTTCACAACCCTATAGGAAGCTTGGCATGCTAGGAATTCGTTGATTAACATTCTTCACAGTTCATACTTAACATGAAGATAACCATGGATACAAATGCGCAGTTGCTACGCTATACTATGCCAACTGCGCAGCTGCTTCACACTTGGGTATGGGACGAGGTCAGCAGTAGCACTTGTGTTTGAAGCCATGCAGCACCAAGCAGGAAGCGCTTCACAGCCAATGCCTTCCAGGAACTGAACAGGATGGAGAGAGGTACATAACAGAGTGCAATGCAAAATGATACTTATTTTTTGGGGCTACTTGTGAGTCTTGGAAATACAACAAATAAACATCATAGGTGCAGCTACAATGGCACATCATCTCAGCCTGGAGACGTACTACATCCTGTGGAGGGAGAATCCAAACACCAGAGCATCTGTCTACAAGTATAAGGTTGTACATGGAAACGTTAAGAGCTACATTTTGGGTCGATGCAGCCACCGATCCACCTGACGTCTGGCACCAACAAACATTCTACAATGGCTGCTATGCAGAGGCATTCAGCTGCGGTCTCCAAGGTTCATCCATACTACCACAGTTGAGGTTTTCACCTGGGAGGGACATTTAGAAGAGTGTGCTGTCATCATTATATTGATGTGTGTGTGTGTGTGCATGCGCGCGCGCGCGCGTGCGTGCGTGTAACAGAATTAGGTGTTTGGCAAGACTAGTGATGCGAGACCTTTGTACCCTGTGACCTTTGTATTTACTTATTGTAGTCTAACCAAGTGCTAAATGCTCTTTGCTGGAGACACTACTACACAAGGCTGGCTGTTTGTGCAGCAGAGCGATGAGCTATGCTGATCCCAAGAGGTGTAAGTTCACGAGACCTCTGAAAGAGAGAACTGTCGTGGGCCACATTATCGTAAGATAGCCATGAGGGAGGTGAAAGCTCAGGCCATACATCAGAACCTAGAGCTGTGTTAAGGGCCAAACTCGCACAGACACAATACGGAGCGAAGTGAGCAAATCTACTTGTACGCATTATACAGACTTCCAACTGGACGTCATCGTACATGTTATATACTGGGTATATACATTGGTGGCACATTGGGGCTGGACTCATGGGAGATCAAGGGGCCGAGTCTGTCTATGCCCACTTCTGAGACCTAATATCAAGGAATTGTCAAGCCTGTAGACAGATTCAAGTGTATGGTCATCGAGCATTACATGGAATCCACACCAGAACTCGGCCCCAGACGTGAACGCCCATATCATCGAAAATGGGAGATGAAACTTAGAGGTGACAACATTTTCTGTGGTCTTTTGATTTAGTGTGCTGTGTAAGTTCCACAGGAGGCATTCCATACCTTTGTCTTTCCCACTTGCTGCAATGCCATAACCTACAGCGAGGCTACACGCGGAAATATATACACCTTCTTTAATGGCGTACCCCGCGCGACAAAAAATAAGTATCATATAAACTCACTGCCTACTTACAAGTTCATGAATTTTCCTCATCAGAGCACCTCACCACTTTCACTGAAGCGCTTCTGGTTTGCTGTGAGACCCTCAGTTTCTGGAGGAAGCGTCTCGCCATACTTGAAGTCGTATCTCCTGCGTCCCTCACCAAATTTCGCTCTTTTTTTGACCATCGTGTAGAGCTAGCTGTTCTTTCTAAATCTAGCCTATACACGTGGCTCCAGCGGTCACGCGGTTATCACGCGAAGCCAGAGAACAGCCCATGTTTAAAACCGGAAACGCGGTTGCTAAGGCGTTGACGCGCGTTGCCATCGCACGAAAAAATTTCGGGGGCGTGTCTAAATGTCCACGTCGCGATTGCGCAAAAACAGCCGTGCCTCTGCGTGCGCCAAATATTTGAAATGCAGTCAGAGCTAGCTAGAGCTAGCTAGAGCTGCTTGAGCGAGCTATATACCCTAGTCTCGCGGGCCAGACTCTCACACGCGGAAGAGTAGTGGGTGTGGCGAGAGGCTGGCCCGCGAGACTATATAGCTATAGAGCTACCCTGGCCTTAGTCTCGTTCCCAGACCATTTTTCGCACGCGGAGGGGAAAAATCCCCTCCGCATGCGAAAAATGGTCTGGGAACGAGACTACCCTGGCCTGCCCTAAGGCCCGTAGTCAGTGGGGCGCTGGACTATAGCTAGTGGCCAGAAAACTTGAAGCTTCACTGCAAAGGATGAAAGAAATGGCCCACCTGCACAGCCATGCTGCTAGCTGTTTGCATCCTGAGGTGCAAGTATGCCCCCACCTCCTCCTGTCCCACCCTTTCTGAGAGCAATGACTATTGCTCATTAATGATGGAAGAGTGCACCAACACATACAGCAATTATGACAGCACTTGTGTGAAGTTAGGGGGCTGTAAACTGGGGAAATATACGGAATTCATCCATAGGCTAAAGGTAACCTCCGAAGAGAAATTAAATTATATGACAATAATAAGCTTACGATTAATTTTGATAACACATGACTGTACATTATCATAAATTATGTGCAATGATACTCTGGTGCATGTATAGAGCAGATTGTACGGTCACAAACTAAACTCTGGAGTAAGTGAAATGAAATATACAACTGTACACTAAATCCAGTACTCTGCAATAATGCAGGGTGAGTTATAATATAGATTAATTAGTCAATTGTGACGGAGTTACTTTGAGTTGAGAACTTGACCAGCTGCAGGCGAGGAGATACAAAGTGCAGTGATTGATACACAATGTACTGTAGGAAGAGTAAACACTGAAAGTCTGTCAGGTTGTCTGAAGACATCTTCCTCTCTATCCTACCTTCCTGTCTGAAGTTTCTGCCACCACGTCCGGCAGCAGTGTGGTGTGAAGAGACGGGTCTTCCTCTGTCTCTACGGGGGCATTGCATAAACCCGCCTCCTCACCCTGAGCATTAGCAAAGTGGATGAACACATCATCCAGAGTTGTCTGGCTGAGGGAGTAGTCCTGTCAGCATGCATGGGTGTGAGTGGGGGGATTATGTGCATAATAATATGCTTGTATTGATCAGGAATGTAGTGTTATGCTAGCCTCGTTCCCAGGCCCGCACCGTTTTCAGTCATTCTTTTGTGTGTGCAACCGCAGGCCTGGGAGTGAGGCTAGTATTATGCAGGGCTGGCTTAGGGACTGGATACGGCAAACAACTCTCTATGTCAGCTGTCAAGAAATGGCCACAAACTTACACCATCATGTGATACATACATGACAATGGCCAATACAGTATGGTGATACACGCCAATATTACTAGGAACTAGCATATAGAGCAGCATTGAACCTTGCCCCCCCCCCCTCCGCAACCTGTACCTGGATGTCAAGGGTTTCTCTTGCATTCTCCATGACCTCAAACACCTTGGACAGCTGTAGACCAGCCAGAGGGATCTGGTACACCAGAGTGTTGAAGTGCTCCTCCTGTGTGAGGGTGTGTGGGTGAGGGTGTGTGAGGGTGAGGGGGTGTGAGGGTGAGGGGGTGTGGGTGTGTGAGGGTGATGGGGTGTGAGGGTGTATAGGGTAGGGTGAGGGTGTGTGTGGTGTGAAGGTGGTAGATGTAGAAGTGATAGGTACCTAGTGAACTGATCACGAGTCACATGATCGACACACTCACCTTGAGCAATGAATTGCCAAAGTTCTGCCTCACAAACTCTTTGACAGGTTCGATTCCTTCGCCGCTACCTGCACGCACCTTCAACCGGTACCCCTCCCCGTAGCTGGACTTCAGCTGCTGGGGGGTACCCAGACAGCGGAACACACCATTCACCATGATTCCAATCCGCGTGCACAGCGCCTCACACTCAGCCATGCTGTGTGTGGTGAGGAGGACAGACTGCCCCGCCCCCACCACCCCTCGGATGATACTCCAGAGGAAGCGGCGCGCACGGGGGTCCACACCTGATGTCGGCTCATCCTGTGGGTGTGTGTGTGTGTGTGTGTGTGTGTGTGTGTGGGGGGGGGGGGGGGGGGGGGGGGGGGGGGGGGGTGCATTATGGTTATATCAATTCACAAAGAAGCTAACACATGTACTACCATGGAATGATGTTAGCCCTCGTCCACAGACACACTTGCAACCTACCAGCAGAATGAGGGGAGGTCTGGCTAGCAGAGCAATGGCGGCAGACAGCTTCCTGCGGTTGCCCCCAGAGTAGGCCCCAGCTGGCTTGTCGGCATACTCCATCAGGCCAAGCTTCAGCAGGGCCCACTCAACAATGCGCTGTACCTGCAGTGGAGAGTAGAGGTAGCACCTTTATGGTAGGTTCGTGCTGCATTTGCGATCACCAGTAACATTCAACTGAAAATAGTGCACTGCGCATGCTCAGAGGCTGAGAAGCAATTGTACCTCCTTGGCAGGCAGTCCGCGCAGCTTTGAGAAGAGGGTGAGGTGTTGTCGGCCGGTGAGGGGGTCAATCAGGGCATCCACCTGAGGACAGTAGCCAATCGACTGCTGGACGTTACCCAAGGAGCGGTGGATACTGTTGGAGGCAATCACGGCATCTCCCATGGTGGCACGGGTGTCTCCTGTCAGCATGCGGAAAGTGGTTGTCTTGCCAGCACCATTCACTCCCAGCAGACCAAAGCACTGGAGATTGGGGGGGGGGGGGGGGGGGGGGGGGGGATACACACTGGAGTCCTGAGCTCTAACAGTTAGTAATCCTTTCACTGAGTGAGAATCTCATGCTTAGATAGAAATTTAAATGAGTCGTGTGACTGCCCTCAGCCCAAAACAAGCAGTCATGCGACATGCTTGTGTCATGTGACATCATGTGACACCACCCTTACCTCTGCCTTCTGCATGCTGAGGCAGAGTTGGTTGACAGCCACGCGAGACTTTCCTTGGCAGGGTCCTCTGCCGTACACCTTGGAGAGGTTTTTGAGGGTGAGGATCCCGTCATGATAGTCGACACTCTCCACCTTCCTCCGCTCACGTGCCACAGCTTGGTCCTCGTCATGTACCGGAGGGAGGGAGACATGATTCCTGCAGCTGTGCGTGTGGGAGGGGAGAGAGAGTGGTGTAAGGGAAAAGATAACGTTTGGAACCACTGCACATATGCTACTAGATGAGTGTATGTGGCTTCACTGCGTAAGTAGGATCCGGAGTCAGTTTCATTCCCAGGAAGTCTCAGAATGGGACTCTCTATCAATATATTAAGATTTTAATGTGTGTGTGTGTGTGTGTGTGTGTGTGTGTGTGTGTGTGTGTGTGTGTGTGTGTGTGTGTGTGTGTGTGTGTGTGTGTGACGGAAGTGGGACGGAAGTGGGGCGGGACTAGACTGGTGACGCGCGACCTTCGTACTTCAATTATTTACTGAACCTCGAACTCTACGAAGTTGGGCATGGGCTGGAATCTTCCAGAACAGGTGAGGCTACACTATTGTCATTGTTACATTGATAATACATGTACAACACTAGTGGTAATCTAGCCTCGTTGCGGCCTGGGAACGAGGCTAGTGGTGATCATGAAATCCCAACTCACATAATCCGCAGCAAAAATGGCAGCAGCTCCACCAGCACGAGCAGGATGGTATAGACGGCCGCCTGCACCCACAGTGAGATGATGAATGCACTGATGTCGGACGCAGGACTGGAGAGGGTGAGGAGGTTGAATGAGGCCGCAACCATCTTGAGGGGTCGGTCCAGGGTGAAGTACATCATCCCCCGGGCCAGGCAGTACGACGGGAAGGGGGCCCAGATGAGGTAGTAGTGGATGACGTTCCCAGCTGTGGAGGACCGGAACTGTTAAATAGTGTTAATTAGTGTTTGCTCAACATTGGAGGGAGCCCCTTGGTGCGCAGGGCTAATTCTTTTGTGTATTGTAGTCTTTGTCCTTACCTTTGTTGTTGTTCTGAATGGTCTTTTGTTGTTGTTCTGTATATAAGTAGTGCTTGGTTTTGTATGTAGCTAGGTTCTAAGATTTATGAGATTCATTGTTGAGATTTGGAAGTTCAGTAATTATTCTTCTGCTGCAAGTTTAAGGACAAGTTACCGCTCGGGTCCGTTACACTTTCACTAGCACTAGTGCTGGTTCCCTCCAGGTACACCACGACGGCGTCCACGATGAGTAGAGCAAACCCCATGAAGAAGTTGAGGCAGAAGAGGAGGACGTAGGCAGTGGCAGGGGAGGTGAAGAGGAAGGACAAGAAGTACACCCAGGGGATGATGGCCACACCGTAGGAGAACAGCAGCAGGAGAAACGTGGGAAACACGTCCATGTGGGTGTAGTATGGATCCTGCAGTGAGGGAGAGGGAGGGGGGAAGGGAGAGAGAGGAGGAGAGGGAGGGGGAGAGGGAGGGGGGAAAGGGAGAGAGAGGAGGAGAGGGAGGGGGAGAGGGAGGGGAGGAAAGGGAGAGAGAGGAGGAGAGGGAGGGGGAGAAAGGGAGAGAGGGGAACAAAAGAGAGGAGGGAGGAGAAGGGGGAGTAGGGAGAGCAAGGTATTTGTATGGTTGTCAAGCCACACCCCCTGGAATGTGATGCAGAACAGCAGGAGTGGCATACCCAGTACAGCTCAGTAAACTACAACAGTACTCAGTCCACTACAAGAGCTCCATTACCACGAGTCAGTATAACTGTGTAGACTACCTGGAACGCAAGGTAGAGTACCAGCATCAGGACGGAGAAGGCAATGTACCAGAGGACGTCCCAGGAGAAGTGGGTCAGCCAGTAGACAGTGCGGTTCATCCCGCACACCAGCTGCAGGTGCTTGATGTTCTTTGATCGCTCCTCGATCACCATCAGCACAAACCCTGCTGCCACAAACCCAAGAGCGAAGGTGGCTGCCAGGGGGTTCACCAGGAAGCTGGCACGCTCACTGCACAAGGAGAAGTGTTTGTGAAGGTCATCAGCAGCACGCGTGGCATGCCACCTGTACTCACGTTATGGCATAGTAGATCCTATCCAGAGCAGTCAAGCCAAAGGGATGGCTGAACGTTCGAATACCTGCAGAATGCATACACGCAGTTCACAATGTATGCTACTATAGTTCACTAGCACTAAACAGGTAAATACACTGCGTATACTCACCATAAGCAGAGTGGTCTTTCCCCGGAGGGAGGTTGGCTCGGAGGATGGCATTGTTGATCGTGTTCAAGTAGGCAGGCATTGCATGGTATCCCTTCAAACTGTACCACACCTTGGCCGCAGAGTGTGCGGCCAGGAAGGGCAGGGAGGAGCTGAGGTTATCATTCTGTGCGTCAACACTCGCATCAACCTCCTCCCGCTCATGACCAAAGGTCACACCACCATAGCGCTTCTCAATGAACGAAGTCTTTGACCTAAGGAGGTACGCCGTGAGAGATTCGTATGTGAGCTCCTGATCAGTAGTATTGAGAGCAAGGTTTTGAACTCGAGTACCCGTCTGCGTGCCATTGTAACAGAATGACGGGTCAGTGGATACCGCAGTCCCGTTCCAGCACTTGTCACCACACTCACACTCGTGGAACTGGTCGGTGGGGGAGCGGGAGCAGGTGTAGGAGGCACTGGGGTCAAAGTGACATGGTGATGAGGAATCTAAAGAGCTGTCTAGGAGATGAGCTCCGACCCCACACGGCCGGAAGAGAGTATCAATATAGGGCTCCGTCTGGTTGGTTTGCCGGCCGCCCACAAACATATAGTTATCCTGGGACTTTGCAAAGAAGAGGGAAGGAGACAATTCCAGAGGTGGCTGGTCAGACACTGTCTGCAGGTTGTTAGCAATGAGCAGTGACAGCCCAATGATCAGCAAGGGTAAGACGTTCTGCACCACGAGAGCGACCACCTTGCGCCGAGTGTAGTGGAAGCGTTTCACCATGAGTGCCACATACTGGGACAGCCATACCTGACAGACATTCAGTTGCTGTACCTTCACAGCTGAACCAAGTGGGTCATCGCACGAGGCTGGAGGGGGAGAAAGGCTGGATGCTGAGCTTGCTCAGGGATTAGACCACCCCCGAATGAGCTTTGTCATTTCTGTTGCCATGGTAATGATGCATCTGGCAGCCATTCATGGAGATCACCATAGCAACAGCAATGACCGAGCTCATGACAGGGGCACTATCACACAGGAAACCAGGCAGCCGGCGGAGGACTCACTGTCTCCGAAGAGGAGTCCTTCCTCATCAAACACGCTCTCCACGTCCCCCTCTCCACCGCCGAGCACTGGCTGGGTGGGGGGAGGTGTGTCTGCAGGAACCTCCTTGGAGCTCACACTCCCCCGCGAGCTGATGGAGGGGAGGGAGGGGCGTGGTGCTGTCATGTCCGAGGGGTCTGAGGGACGGGTGAGAGTATTTCACACAGTGATGCTGCTGTACCTCTACCAGTAACATGATACTACCATCTCATGCTGAATGACATACTCTTCTGTGCCTCCTCTTCCGTCAGCTGCACAAAGATCTGGAGGAGGAACGACACATTGTAGTGAAATAGAAATCAAGCACAGTAGACATCCTCCTACTCCCCCTCTCTGTCTGTCCATCCTCTCATCCTTTCTCTTCTCTTGTACTCCTCCTTCCTTTCCTCCCTACCCCTCCCTCCCCCCTCCCTTCCCCTCCCTCCCTCCTACCTCCCTCCTTCCCTCCCTCCCTCCTTCCCTCCCTCCCTTCCTTCCTCCCTCCCTCCCTCCTACCTCCTCCATGGAGCAGACAGTAAAGCCATATGAGGAGACGCCCAGCATGCCCTGCTGAAGCTCCAGCTGTTTAAACATCCTGGCCAGGACTGCTGGGCGAGACTGAAGGAGGGGTAAGAGGTAGTGCAGTTCCTTCCCCCTCTGTTCCTCCAGGGTAGCACTGGGAATGAACCCCTGTGTGGGTGTGAATGAGTGAGGGGTGTGTGGGTGTGATGAGTGAGGGGTGTGTGGGTGTGAATGAGTGAGGGAGTGTGTGGGTGTGAATGATCATGAGTGAGGGGTGTGTGGGTGTGATGAGTGAGGGGTGTGTGGGTGTGAATGAGTGAGGGGGTTTGTGGGTGTGTGAGTGAGGGTGTGTGTGCTCACAACACTGTGCAAAGGTAAGCTAGAGTGGGGATTGTGACCACCCCTGAAACAAAACATCACATACCTGAGATAATTATGTTACACCCCTCCCTCCCCACCCCTCCCTCCTACGCAGGGGCGTAGCTAGGATTTGGAGACCGAGGAGTAGGCCTGTCCATATTATTCCAGAATAATTTTGGGAATAATAGGTACCAACTTGAATCAGAGAATATTCCAGCCTAATAGGGCTTCAAATCCTTACAAAGGTCAAGAAGGTCAGATGTTCTCCAGTACATGTGATGACTTTTGATAGAAAAGTACTGTCAACTACTATGAAAGTGTTGGAGATGGCTAGGACTAGTTCCAGCTCAACAACAATCCTCTTCACTTGAGGACTATATTGAAACCTCGATTATGTTGCAATACAATTGTTGATTGTTTTTGAAGTCACTTGACTCACTTTCCCTAATTTTGATGGGAATAATGCACCTATCAATTGTAAGCCCCAGGGACCCCAATAGGGGCCAACAGGGGATTTGTACAAATTTTGTCCACGCATATGGGGATTTTGGATGAAATTTGGTCCCTGCCGTTGGAGATTTTTGACGTTTCTTGGTCCCGTCGGGTGGGGGAATTGGTGAAAATTGTACCCCCGTCGTGGGGATTTAGCACAGTCCATGTTTCGAGTCCGTGTTCTGGAACCGCGCATGCGCAATCGTCACATCGTCTCGTGTCGTTTTGTATCTTGCGTGCAAACGTCTTGCGTTCAAAGAATGGACTCCCACGCCGCGAAGCAGGCTCTTGTACGAGCAGGGGTGTGCAGGCGTGTTGTTCGCTTCAGCAGCCGTGGAGACCTTGTGCCGGCTATCCGCAGTACGTTTTCAGACCTCCCATGTATTGCAAGTGCCGGCAAACTCATCATCCAGACCAAGGACGAGGAGTGGGAGGGTGAATTTGTGGACTTGAGGGAGGATCAGGACATCCCCGATCGCAGCGTGCTGAATGTGGTGGTGATTGCTCAGCAGCAGGTGGGCATTGGAAGTTGCACTTTGAGATTGTATCTGAGCAGACTGCATTTTGCCATTTTTGGAAGTGGACATTTATTATATTAAATATGCCTTTGTTGGTGTTTCAGGAAGCCAATCGAGTTGTAGAGATGAGTTTGTCTCCACGCATTGAAGGGGGCAGGCAGGTGAGCTTGTCTATTTTATACATCACTGTCACCAAAATGATCTATATTCGCTTCAAGGGCCATAAACTGAGCACCAATAGAAGTAGAGAGTATTAAAGGATGCACTTAGGAGTCATTTGGTGAGATAAAAAGTTTTGCACAATATTGTGAAGTAGCACATTGAAGAGCATAGATTTCCATCCTCCCCAGCCGGTTACTGAAGATACTCCTACCAGTTCCAGCCAACTGCAAGCATCGTCACAGCAGGTGAGTAGCCTGAGATTTCTGTAACCGCAATCGTCACAGCGTCTCGTGTCGTGATTTCAGGGCTGCACTTAGTCTAGCCACTAGCCCCTTTCCGCCCGGCCGGTCAAGCAGGCGCGCGGCAAAGCCGCGCGCGGAGGGCGGAGAGGGTCTAGCAAACATTGCACTTGATCACGTTTCTCTGGAATGCCAATTACATGTACCTGTGAACCGGTGAAGTGCCAGCTGGAGTTGAGGACGACTTCTGTACGCTTGGAGGCATCCAGGTTGGACTAGTTTAGCTCGAGTGTAGGCTATTAGACGCTCTCCACCGGGCTGATCGCACGCGAACGGCTCGGTTTACAACCACGAGAGTCGTGATTAAAATTGGAACGAATCGCTTCAGTGAGATCTGATTGGTCAGTTGAAACGCAATCAAGTGCAATGTTTGCTGGACCCTCTCCGCCCTTCGCGCGTGGCTTCGCCGCGCGCCCGCTTGACCGGCCGGGCGGAGAGGGGCTAGCGGCTAGACTGGGCTGCACTGGACTCAGTCTGCAAGTGGGGGGCCTTCCACGTTGATCCTAAGTAGCTGATCAAGAGTATCCTCTCGTAGGCAGGTGCGTGGACTGTTCTTGATGACCTTCAGCTGAGATTCAGAGTTTGGTACTCATCTTGATCTGTTTGCTTAGTAGCACTCCATTGAAATATTAAGTATAGCAACCTCGTAGTTAACTGTTGTGAACAATTCGTTTGGTGCGTTTATATATACTTGTACTACAGTGATGACGCACTTGAAAGGTGCCGACCACAGTTTATATAGCATAACCTGCTACAGAGGTTTTCAAAGATCTTGCAACTGAATTTGTAGAACGGAAGTCACATGACAGCAGTTCTCTGACCAATCAGCGTCTAGTAGTCACAAGTTGTCATGCATGCGAGTAGACAGACTAGCAGACTCAGTCATTTCCAGGCAGCGTTTATGACTCACAGTTGAATGCTGTACCGCAGGAAGTTAATTCGACAGCTTCAGCAAGTGATTCGACCGCAAAACGCCCAATCGCGCCTTCTACCGGTGATCGGTGTACAGAATACCATTGTAGGACCCGGCGTAAGTCTTGCTGTAAGCGCTTGTCCGCCCTGGTTCACACGAAGCCATTTTCTGTGAGATCGAGAGCGCTCGAGCTCTTACGATTTGAATTTGCATTCACGTGACTTCCGGTGTTTCATTCTGGCCTGAAAATTGCAAGGACTCCGGAAACCTCTGTACTGTAGCCGCCAGCTAACTACCATTGTACCATGGCAGCCATACAAATCAAAGGCACCGCGCACAGTTTATATAGTGCAGACGTGTTCTAACTCCCAGGTGTGTTCTAACTTCCAATTAGAGGCAGTTAGAACATGGCAATTAGGGCAGTTAGAACACACCTGTCAAAAGCACTTAGCAGGTGCCTTTGATTTGTATGGTTGCCATGGTACAAGCTAGCTAAACCACCCCCTAGATGTGTTTACCCCCTAATACACTAGACAGTTCTGGGTAAACCCCTCGGGCTTCCCCCTGGGGGGGGGGGGTTTACCCGGAACTGTCTCGTGTATTACTGGTAAACCCGTCTAGGGGGTGGTTTAACTATAACTATAAACCCGTCGTCTAACTACCATACACCCTTGTCAGCACAAATTAGTGTACACAAGCCACTTTATATTAGTACTGTACTTTTACTAAACCTTGCAACAACTGAGCGCAGAGCGTTGAGCGACGAGTGAAAAGCGTTTTACTTTGATGTGGCCTAGGCGGCTGCGGTTTCCTGCCTTAAACTCGCTATGAATAACATTTCACGGTAGCCAGAAGCGCTAGTTTTTGCGGTAACAAAGTTTGGACCTACGACTGTGGCACTGTGCTAGTCTGACAACTACACTGTGGAATTACCAGAGACGGCCGGGGAGGAGACGGAGCCTCCTGTATCCATGGAGCCACCAACCACGCTCCGCATGCACAACGTGTAGCTAGCTAGCTAGCTACAACTTCGGGCTATTGGCAGCTATTTTCTCGAAACGCTGGTATACACCACGCCATCGGAGGTCTTCGTCAAAGGCCGAACGTCAACCTGGCTCGCAGCTTGTATTGTAGTCCCTTCTGCGATCGTGAAACGGCCAAAAACGCAACGGAAATCGACTGTAGAGCAGCTGCGTGATTTGGAAGCAGACGACTTCTGGGTTTAAACGGATTTCACTTCAAAATTTGCAAGTCTTGCTAAAAGTACAGTATACTCAGGAAGTGCACTTAGAAGCCACTGTAGTACAAGCCAGTTGTACTACCAGCTGCTGTGGTTTATCAGGAACACACTCAGGTGTATTCCTGATAAACCACAGCAGCTGGTAGTATAACTATAACTTATATGTTTATGTATATTGCTTTAATTTACCGCAACTGTAGGAGGTAAACGATAAACTTGCAGCAGCTGCTTTAAAGTTTGTGCATGCAAACCCATCACTACTGTCTGAAAGACAAGAATTGTTGAACTGTGCAAAGAAGCGTGTGCAGGATAGTGGCTATAATGTTACGTACGTGACTCAAATTAACTATACATGTTCGTTAAGTATCTCAGATTTCATCGGCAATCCATTCTTCCCAATCATCAACAGAAAACGTCTCATGTTCGGTCTCCATCTCCTCTTGAGGTCTGCTTGGAGCTGAGCGGGAGTCTTTGTGGTTAACTCTCCGAGTTTTCTCCCTCCACCACAGCTCTAAGGCACGAGTAGCATCCCAGTCCGCAAGTGGGGGGCCTTCCACGTTGATATCGATCCTAAGTAGCTGATCAAGAGTATCCTCTCCTAGGCAGGTGCGTCGACTGTTCTTGATGAGCTTCAGCTGAGAAAAAACTCTTTCGACGCGACCATTGGCAATTGGAAGGCAAAACAACAACTCGATGATGGCCAGAACATTGCTCCACTTCTTAGCATCGACAGCATTATACAGCTTCCACCAGACTATCTTGTAGTCTTCTTGTACAGTGCAACAGAGCAAGAGAGCAAAACTTTGAAATGTCTCAGATTTTACAATGAAGCCATCCTGTCATGCTATTTAGGCATAAAATATCACTGTTAGCTGAATGAACGCCGCTTGCACAGGAGGTTCCAGCTTCTTGGTATACCTGCCATACTTAAGAAACGCCACTGACACATCAGCAGATTTTCGTGACGTCACAGATTTCTGCCCAGAAGCGCTCTCATGAATTCCAGGAAGCTCTTATTGCCAACAGGAGTACTTGAATCACAACTACGGACCTGCCTCAAGCCATTTTCAAGTGAATCGCGCTAACTGTAAGTGCAGTGGCTGTACTTATATAAACACTGATGACATCACAGAAGGTATGCCCGCCCATGACACATCACTAAATGGCTGCAAGTTTACAGTTTCCACTCAGAAGCGCTTTCATACATTCCAGGAAGGCTCTTGTTCCGAGAAAAGTACTTGAAGCAAAACTATAATCTATCTCAAAGGCATTTTTGCTGTTAACTGGCTTATCTCCAAGTTTTGTGGCTATCCTATGCTAAACACTTTTGCTCCTAAAACAACAGTTTTTATGGGTTTTCCTGACAGTGCTTGGGATTGAAGCCTGTTGACTACCTTCCAAATAAACTTCGATGTGAAGGCAACTTTCATATAGCGTCTGCACTCTTATCTTCCAGTAACAGGCTTATGCCATGCTAAACACTTTTTCTGAATGTGGTGACTGTTGGCAGCCATATTGGTGAGGGGACATCACGTGACACTTAATTAATTTAAGGGAAGCATAACAAGTGATGTGTCTCTCCTTTTGTGTACTTTGTAAACACATTTGATGTTTGTGTCAAGCACTACAGTTAAAAGTTTCTAAAAGCAAAAGTTTTGCTCTCTTGCTCTGTTGCACTGTACAAGATTCAGGTACTGCTTCGCATACTCCACCATGTCATCCCACTCTTCTTGCACCAATGAGCTATCAATAGTGGCTTTGTGTGCCAATCTTGAGATTGTGCAAGTGGCGATCGTTCTTGTACCCTTGACCCAGTTCAGCGCCATGCCGCTCCTCCAGCCCACACACAGCTTTCATTTTCGTGAACGGCAGATTCTCCTTCGCTATCATATAGGCTATATCGAACTTACGCTTTGTCTGCTCTCGAGTGGCATCGTCCGTTGACAGTTGTAGTTGAGCCGCCGTGATCGGCGCATACTCGCACACACTACTGGCATGCTGTTTCTTGAACAGCACCATAGCACAAGCATGCATGTCAAGTTGCCGCATGTTCCTTGAATGCAGTTGTTCGAACGTTCGTAGTTCCGTCGATGAAGGCAGGACGAAAGTTACGCATGGAAACCAGCTTGTCCTTGAACTGCAAACGGACTTCACACCTCAGAGAGGACACATGGTCGCGATCGGCCATGTCGAGCTTGAGCCACGCGGAGGTGTTTAACACGCGATCGTTCTCCACCACCCATTTCTCCACGGTCCGTCTACACACAGCACACTTTTTTGCTGGTGGGCCTTAGGTTGACGACGACGACTCTCGGCTTCTCACACACGCTTGTCCAGACATAGCTACCGTTCAATACTAACTTTGTTGTACACTAGTAATTTTTGTCCGTATATTGTCCGGTTACCGGATGTTATCGCGAGCACTGGAATAGATGCTGCTGGTTTTAGGCTGGATACTTAGCCACACATAGGCCCCATAGAACCCTTTTTCCTACTTTCTGAGGTAGTTAATGTCTACTCAGGGAGGCAGTAGTGTATGCATAATTGCACAAGCATATATATATGCTTCCCGTGGGGAGCAGTAGGCGCGTGTGTGCATATATATATGCTTTCCACGCCCAGAGAGTTTAATTTTCAGAGGAAGATTCAAGTCCTCCAACCCCAGAGTTTGGTTCTCATCTTGATCTGTTTGCTTAGTAGCACTCCAGTGAAACATTAAGTAGCAACCTCGTAGTTAACTGTCGTGAACAATTCGTTTGGTGCCTTTAAATGTACTTGTATTATTTATGTATATTGCTTTAATTTACCTCAACTGTAGGGTTCAACGGAGGTAAACGATAAACTTGCAGCAGCTGCTACAATCTACAAGAAGAGTCCAACTGAGTACCAAAAGTGTGTCAATGCTGAAGCTGTAAAGCTTGTGCATGCAAACCCATCACTACTGTCTGAAAGGCAAGAATTGTTGAACTGTGCAAAGAAGCGTGTGCAGGATAGTGGCTATAACTTCAAAAAGGGCAAATCAAGGTCAAAGCAGCTGAAGGCATCAGGAAATAGTCCTTCACGTAAGGTGATGAAGGTTCACCGAGCAGTGAGAGAAAGCAGAATGAAGGCGATTGAACAAGAAATATCGCAGATTAATGAAAGTGTTTTGTACAGGGAGCAACGTCTGGGACAACTGAAGAGTGCTGGAGACTACCAAGCGTGTGGTGAGCTCTCTGAAGACATCAGGAAGCTGAAGAGGGAGAAATCTGAACTGGAATCTGAGCTAACCGTGTGGAAGAAGAAAGCCAAAAGGTCAAGATACTATTACAATCGTAAGGCAGAAGACAGTGATGACTACCCGTTATCATCCACCTCACCCTCTGCCTCCCCCTCACCATCTCCCAGCCAATTCGATTCATCGCCACCCGAAATCTCACCCATGTTGCTTGCTCATCCTCTGCAGAAGTTCCAGTTTTCACCACCACGACCTATTAACCCCCAATTCTTCAACTTCCCACCACCTCCATCACTACAATCGCAAAGGTGTCCTCCTTTAACCCAGTGTTCATCCGTCCGTCCCATCACCGTCACAGGTACCCAATTTTTGCCACCACCTATTAACCCCCAATTCTTTAACTTCCCACCATTTCCATCACTACAATCACAAAGCTGTCCTTCAACCCAGTGTTCATCACATATAGTCCATCCAATGCCCGCCACAGATACCCACTCCTCTTGGTTTTCATCTCCTATGAACCCCTTCCCAGCTTGCCTTCCACCACCTATTGCCACTGTTTCATCCAGCTCTCTCACTGAGATATCTTCTGAGGATGAAGACACCATTGCACCTTCCCAGGTTTTTCGGGAAGGCCTCTCTGTGTTGAATCCAGATATGTAACTGGTGACACAGGGAGGCTAAATCCAATGGCAGCTTCTCTTGAGTCTCTCCTGGTCCACCAGGCAAGTACCACTTCTCATTTTGAAACCATAGATGAGAACATTTGTGTTAGTAAGTTGCGGGGTATATCTCTGCAGGAATACATTCAAGTTCTACCAGTTTACTGTAGACGTCATCATAACTGTTGTGTGAAATGCCAAGGACTGCTCCGTGTTGCATCTTCTGTCTTAGAAAAAGGTTTTGTTCCTCTTTCCTCTGCTTTCAAAGATGCCTTTCCTGGCCTATGTTATCAAACACACAGTGCCAAGCAAAAGCTACTGCAAATCCCATTAGTGTCTCTTCGAATAGGCCAACCGAATAGTGGACTTGCTCAAGTCTATTTAGTTGAATATTCACCATGTGTTGACTACAAGCAGTTGTTAAATGTCATAAGTGTGTTTCAACATCGTCATCATCAGATGTCCATGCAAATGCTTTCAATGACCAAGAGTGATTTGCGAGACCTCCTGAAGCTTGCTCAGTCAGACAGGGAGAGGGAGCTCATCAGCTATACAGCATCTAAAGCTGCTGGGTTATCAGCTACAGCCTCTCGAAAGCACTTTGGACTGGAAGGTATGAAAGTACGAGCAGAGAGGGTAGAGGAGGCTATTGAACAAGCTAAAGCAATCAGAGAGAGTGTGGACAAACTTTGCGCTGTAAGAGAGAAAGCGTATTTGACCTCTCTGGGTATTCCTGCAGATTCAGAAAGCAACAGTTCAGATGAAGATACTGAGGGTCCTTCCTCTGAATCCTACTCAGTTGATAATGTTTTGGAACCAGGCATACCTGACAAAGCCACACTTTTGACACTGATTCAGGAATCTCAATGGAATTGGTTTCAGTTGGTGGAAGTACTTGAAGAGAAAGGTGTCATTGTAAACAATTTGTCGATGGACTCCGTTTTTCGTCACATATACCCAGCACTGGAAGAAGCACAACAATCTCTTGTTGAATTATCTTACAGAGCTTTCTGTTGTGATATGGAGGTGGAACAACCACAGAGAGATCGCGAAGCTGCTGCTTTCAATGCAGATGTTGTGTCTGATTCTGACACTGATGATCCTGATGAGTACTTGAGAATGAGTCATCCCCATAGTGAAGAGGCAAAGGTGTTGATAGCAAAGAAAGTTTTAGCTATTCGTCGTAAATCTCAGCGTCAGAAAGCGAAGGCCATTGCCGAGAGAAACTTCTTAGGTCGTATGACTAGTAAAAGGGTCAGAGGTATTGTCAGAGATTTCCCAAACATTGGTAATGACATCGAAGAATTTGTCAAAGAGTGTAGTGTGGGAGCAGATGCATGGAGGAGAACTGGTATTCTTACTTTTGATGGAAATAAGCATGTGAAGGCAAAAGCTACGTATGGCAGAATTCAAAAACACCTGGAGGATTTATATCAGCGAAAATTTAGTTATGGGACTGTTGTGCAGCTATGTGTAGCTAGAAACAAGAGGAGAAGTTCAGCTGCTCGATATAAAGGGGTAGCCAGAGTTGTATCCCGGCGTGCTCGGAAAGGGTTTTCTCTGAAGTATAACCCAGACACTCATTGGAGTGCTGCCTTGTACAAAGGCCTTAATTTTATCCAGTATGCAGATGTGAGAGAAATAGTGAATATTAACAGAGATGATGCTGCTGGTTTTAGGCTTGATACCTTAGCCACACACAGGCTCCACAGAACCCTTATGGTTAAAGGGCATGAAGTGTTAGCTACTCACACAGACTTCGTTAACAACTACCCTTCCATACTACATACAACTTCCTACAACTTCACCAAGACAGACAATACAAAGGAAATTTGTGTTGGAGTGGTAAAGGGGGCAGGTGTTTATCCTAAAAACCCTGCCCAACATGCTGCTGATATAGCCATGCTTGAAGACCAAGATGCGATTCGTCCAGCACTCATTAATCCCACAACTGGGCAGGCAAAGCTACTTTTGTGTGTACGGGTTGATGGCAGTACTGATGAGGGGCCATCCCATCTAGAAGTACAGTTCTGGTGGACTATGCATCACTTCCAGAAGCCTACTCTTGGTACCCTTGTGACTGCTCGCAACAGTGGATCCAGTTATTTGAACCATGTGGAATTACAGAATGGCTGCTTATCCCTCGCTCATTCTAACCTTTTCATACCGTCAAACCTCAGTGGATCATGTTTTAATCCTCAGACTGGAAAGCTTGATCAAGCACGTTTGAAGGTAAACATGGATTTGGCTACAGACATTTATATTTCCCGTGTAAATGGTGCCCCATGTGCTAAAACAGTGCTTCATTTGTTCAAGGGTGCGGATTCAACATCCAATCAAGAGATACGAGAGCATTTGTCAATTTACTTGAAAGGAACTGTAGAGAAAAGGAAGCAATTGAAGGCAAATTTTCCATCTGTTTTTAAGCTTCTGGAAACAGTGTGGTCTATTCGAGATCGCCACATGGTACCAGACCTCCCTGCTCAATATGTTTTTTATTTGAAGTGTTGCTGTCAACAGGAATGCTCACATCCTCTCTGTCAGCGCAGCCTATCTGTACACTCTTGGTTTCCTGAAGGACCACCTTTGTCTTACCTTCCATTTCCTATACCTGATCCTGACCGCCCATGGGGTGGTGTATGTCACCAGTGTAAAGGAAAGTGCTATGGCCATTTTCTTTCTCCAGACAAAGCTTTGTCAACAAAGACTCCACTTCCAATGAAAAAGCCACCTTCATTTCGTTTAAAAGAGGCATATGATAAGTTGAAAACACAACCAAATGCAAGTGACATAAATGACATTGCGAAGGAGGTACTCTTACCACCTGATGAAGTCAAGATATGGTTTGACCACCTAGAAGAAGTTGCAAGGAATCGCAAGAGAGGAGCTATAAAGGCTGCCATAACTCGACAGCAAAAGAAGAGTGGTTTGTACTATTGTGGTGTCTGCCAGCTCCCATACAAAGATATAACTGATGAAGTTGAAGACTGGATTGAGTGTGATAGTTGTAGTAAGTGGTTTCATTATCAGTGTGTTGGCATCACCAGTCAAGATGTACCGGAGCAGTTCCTCTGCACCACTTGTCGATAGCTAAGGAATTCTACCTCCCATGGAAGCTTCTACTCACCCATGTGACGACCAGGAGCTGCCATTGGGCAATCTCCCATCAGCTACCTGTGTGAGGGCCAGGAGAGACTCAGAGAAGCTGCCACTGGACACTGTCCCAGTTGCTGCCCGTGCGAGGGCCAGTAGAGGCTCAGAGAAGCTGCCATTGAACACATGTGAGTGTCCCAGCTGCTACCTGCTGCTACCTGTTAGAAGCTGCCATTGTGCAGTACCTGTGTGAGGACCAGGAGAGACTCAGATAATCCACCATTGGACGCTACCAGTGTGAGGAGCGGGAGAGACCTGCAAAAGCTGCTATTGAACAGTGTCCCAGTTGCTGCCCAGGAGAGAAGCTGCCATTGGGCAATCTCCCAGCTGCTACCCGCTGCAGTGTCCCAGCTGCTGCCCACTGCTACCTATCAGAGACTCATAGAAGCTGCCATTGGGCAGTACCTGTGTGAAGACCCGGAGAGACTCAGATTATCCGCCATTGGACGCTACCTGTGTGAGGGCCAGGAGAGATTCAGAGAAGCTGCCATTGGACATTGTCCCAGTTGCTGCCCGTGTGAGGGCCAGGAGAGGCTCAGAGAAGCTGCTATAGGACAGTGTCTGCGTGAAGACCAGGAGAGACTCAGATAATCCACCATTGGACGCTACCTGTGTGAGGGCCAGGAGAGACTCCGATAATCCACCATTGGACGCTACCTGTGTGAGGGCCAGGAGAGACTCAGAGAAGCAGCCATTGAGCAGTGTCCCAGCTGCTACCTGTTTGAGGGCCAGGAGAGGCTCAGAGAAGCTGCCATTGGACGGTACCTGCGTGAATACCAGGAGAGACTCCGCCATTGGACGCTAACTGTTTGAGGAGCGGGAGAGACTCGGAGAAACTGCCATTGAACTGTGTACCAGCTGCTACCTGTGTGAGGACCAGTAGAGGCTCAGAGAAGCTGCCATTGGACAGTACCTACGTGAAGACCAGAAGAGACTCAGGTAATCCGCCATCGGACGCTACCTGTGTGAGGGCCAGGAGAGACTCAGATAATCCGCCATTGGACGCTACCTGTGTGAGGAGTGGGAGAGACTCACAGAAGCTGCTATTGAACAGAGTCCCAGTTGCTGCCCGTGTAAGAGCCAGGAGAGAAGCTGCCATTGGGCAATCTCCCAGCTGCTACCTGTCAGAGACTCATAGAAGCTGCAATTGGACAGTATGTGCGCGAAGACTAGGACAGACTCAGATAATCCGCCATTGGACGCTACCTGTGTGAGGAGTGGGAGAGACTCACAGAAGCTGCTATTGAACAGAGTCCCAGTTGCTGCCCGTGTGAGAGCCAGGCGAGAAGCTGCCATTGGGCAATCTCCCAGCTGCTACCCGCTGCAGTGTCCCAGCTGCTGCCCACTGCTACCTATCAGAGACTCATAGAAGCTGCCATTGGGCAGTACCTGTGTGAAGACCCGGAGAGACTCAGATTATCCGCCATTGGACGCTACCTGTGTGAGGGCCAGGAGAGATTCAGAGAAGCTGCCATTGGACATTGTCCCAGTTGCTGCCCGTGTGAGGGCCAGGAGAGGCTCAGAGAAGCTGTATAGGACAGTGTCTGCGTGAAGACCAGGAGAGACTCAGATAATCCACCATTGGACGCTACCTGTGTGAGGGCCAGGAGAGACTCCGATAATCCACCATTGGACGCTACCTGTGTGAGGGCCAGGAGAGACTCAGAGAAGCAGCCACTGAGCAGTGTCCCAGCTGCTACCTGTTTGAGGGCCAGGAGAGGCTCAGAGAAGCTGCCATTGGACGGTACCTGCGTGAATACCAGGAGAGACTCCGCCATTGGACGCTAACTGTTTGAGGAGCGGGAGAGACTCGGAGAAACTGCCATTGAACTGTGTACCAGCTGCTACCTGTGTGAGGACCAGTAGAGGCTCAGAGAAGCTGCCATTGGACAGTACCTGCGTGAAGACCAGAAGAGACTTAGGTAATCCGCCATCGGACGCTACCTGTGTGAGGGCCAGGAGAGACTCAGATAATCCGCCATTGGACGCTACCTGTGTGAGGAGTGGGAGAGACTCAGAGAAGCTGCTATTGAACAGAGTCCCAGTTGCTGCCCGTGTGAGAGCCAGGAGAGAAGCTGCCATTGGTCAATCTCCCAGCTGCTACCCGCTGCTACCTGTCAGAGACTCATAGAAGCTGCGCGAAGACTAGGAGAGACTCAGATAATCCGCCATTGGATGTTACCTGTGTGAGGAGTGGGAGAGACTCAGAGAAGCTGCTATTGAACAGAGTCCCAGTTGCTGCCCGTGTGAGAGCCAGGAGAGAAGCTGCCATTGGTCAATCTCCCAGCTGCTACCCGCTGCTACCTGTCAGAGACTCATAGAAGCTGCGCGAAGACTAGGAGAGACTCAGATAATCCGCCATTGGATGTTACCTGTGTGAGGAGTGGGAGAGACTCAGAGAAGCTGCCATTGGACAATGTTCCAGCTGCTTAAACCCATGTGAGTGTCTCAGCTGCTGCCCGTTGCTACCTGTCAGAGGCTCATAGAAGCTTCCATTGGGCGAAAAGGGCAAATCAAGGTAAAAGCAGCTCAGATTCCAATTCAAACTTCTCCCTCTTCAGCTTTCTGATGCCTTCAGAGAGCTCACCACACGCTAGGTGGTCTCTAGCACAATTCAGTTGTCCCAGACATTTCTCCCTGTACAAAACACATTCATTAACATGATATTTCTTGTTCAATCGCCTTCATTCTGCTTTCTCTCACTGCTTGGTGAACCTTCGTTACCTTACATGAAGGACTCTTTCCTGATGCGAAAGAAGAAAGCCAAATGGTCAAGATACTATTACAATCGTAAGGCAGAAGACAGTGATGACTACCCGTTATCATCCACCACAAGTCACTCACCCTCTGCCTCCCCCTCACCATCTCCCAGCCAATTCGATTCATCGCCACCCGAAATCTCACCCATGTTGCTTGCTCATCCTCTGCAGAAGTTCCAGTTTTCACCACCACGACCTATTAACCCCCAATTCTTCAACTTCCCATCACTACAATCGCAAAGGTGTCCTCCTTCAACCCAGTGTTCATCCGTCCGTCCCATCACCGTCACAGGTACCCAGTTTTTGCCACCACCTATTAAACCCCAATTCTTTAACTTCCTACCATTTCCATCACTACAATCACAAAGCTGTCCTTCAAACCAGTGTTCATCACATATAGTCCATCCAATGCCCGCCACAGATACCCACTCCTCTTGGTTTTCATCTCCTATGAACCCCTTCCCAGCTTGCCTTCCAATGCCCGCCACAGATACCTACTCCTCTTGGTTTTCATCTCCTATGAACCCCTTCCCAGCTTGCCTTCCACCACCTATTTCCACTGTTTCATCTTCTGATCCTATCATCATGCCAGGTACCAAGCTTTCATCAGTGGATGATTCAAGTGCTGCAGCGCCATTGGACAATGTTCCAGCTGCCTGAACCCATGTGAGTGTCCCTGCTGCTGCCCGCTGCTACCTGTCAGAGACTCAGCCATTATGCAGTACCTGTGTGAAGACCAGGAGACACTCAGCCATTGGACGCTACCTGTGTGAGGAGTGGGAGAGACTCAGATAATCCGCCATTGGACGCTACCTGTGTGAGGAGTGGGAGAGCTGCTATTGAACAATGTCCCAGTTGCTGCCCGTGTGAGGGCCAGGAGAGAAGCTCTCAGAAGCTGCTATTGAACAGGGTCCCAGTTGCTGCCCGTGTGAGGGCCAGGAGAGAAGCTGCCATTGGGCAATCTCCCAGCTGCTACCCGCTGCTACCTATCAGAGACTCATAGAAGCTGCAATTGGACAGTGTCTGCGTGAAGACCAGGAGAGACCAGATAGTCTACCATTGGACGCTACCTGTGTGAGGGCCAGGAGAGACTCATGAAGCTGCCATTGAGCAGTGTCCCAGTTGCTGCCCATGTGAGAGCCAGGAGGGAAGCTGCCATTGGGCAATCTCCAGCTGCTACCTGTCAGAGACTCATAGATGGACAGTGTCTGCTCGAATACCAGGAGAGACTATGATAATCCGCCATTGGACGCTACCTGTGTGAGGAGTGGGAGAGACTCACAGAAGCTGCTATTGAACAGAGTCCCAGTTGCTGCCCGTGTGAGAGCCAGGAGAGAAGCTGCCATTGGGCCATCTCCCAGCTGCTACCCGCTGCTACCTGTCAGAGACTCATAGAAGCTGCAATTGTCTGCGTGAAGACCAGGAGAGACGCAGATAATCCACCATTGGACGCTACCTGTGTGACGGCCAGAAGAGACTCAGAGAAGCTGCCATTGAGCAGCGTCCCAGCTGCTACCTGTGTGAGGGCCAGGAGAGGCTCAGAGAAGCTGCCATTGGACAGTATCTGCGTGAATACCAGGAGGGACTCCACCATTGGACGCCAACTGTGTGCAGGATGGGGAGAGACTCAGAGAAACTGCCATTGAACTGTGTACCAGCTGCTACCTGTGTGAGGGCCAGTAGAGGCTCAGAGAAGCCACCATTGGACAATATTCCAGCTGCTTAAACCCATGTGAGTGTCCCAGCTGCTGCCCGCTGTTACCTGTCAGAGACTCATAGAAGCTGCAATTGAACAGTGTCTGCGTGAAAACCAGGAGAGACTCAGATAATCCACCATTGGACGCTACCTGTGTGAGGGCCAGGAGAGACTCACAGAAGCTGCTATTGAACAGGGTCCCAGTTGCTGCCCGTGTGAGGGCCAGGAGAGAAGCTGCCATTGGGCAATTTCCCAGCTGCTACCCGCTGCTTCCTATCAGAGACTCATAGAAGCTGCAATTGGACAGTGTCTGCGTGAAGACCAGGAGACTCTCAGATAATCCACCATTGGACGTTACCTGTGTGAGGGCCAGGAGAAACTCACAGAAGCTGCTATTGAACAGGGTCCCAGTTGCTGCCCGTGTGAGGGCCAGGAGAGAAGCTGCCATTGGGCAATCTCCCAGCTGCTACCCGCTGCTACCTATCAGAGACTCATAGAAGCTGCAATTGGACAGTGTCTGCGTGAAAAGCAGGGGACTCTCAGATAATCCACCATTGGACGCTACCTGTGTGAGGGCCAGGAGAGACTCAGATAATCCGCCATTGGACGCTACCAGTGTGAGGAGTGGGCGAGACTCACAGAAGCTGCTATTGAACAGAGTCCCAGTTGCTGCCCGTGTGAGAGCCAGGAGAGAAGCTGCCATTGGGCAATCTCCCAGCTGCTACCTGTCAGAGACTCATAGAAGCTGCAATTGGACAGTATGTGCGCGAAGACTAGGAGAGACTCAGATAATCCGCCATTGGACGCTACCTGTGTGAGGAGTGGGAGAGACTCACAGAAGCTGCTATTGAACAGAGTCCCAGTTGCTGCCCGTGTAAGAGCCAGGAGAGAAGCTGCCATTGGGCAATCTCCCAGCTGCTACCTGTCAGAGACTCATAGAAGCTGCAATTGGACAGTATGTGCGCGAAGACTAGGAGAGACTCAGATAATCCGCCATTGGACGCTACCTGTGTGAGGAGTGGGAGAGACTCACAGAAGCTGCTATTGAACAGAGTCCCAGTTGCTGCCCGTGTGAGAGCCAGGAGAGAAGCTGCCATTGGGCAATCTCCCAGCTGCTACCTGTCAGAGACTCATAGAAGCTGCAATTGGACAGTATGTGCGCAAAGACTAGGAGAGACTCAGATAATCCGCCATTGGACGCTACCTGTGTGAGGAGTGGGAGAGACTCACAGAAGCTGCTATTGAACAGAGTCCCAGTTGCTGCCCGTGTGAGAGCCAGGAGAGAAGCTGCCATTGGGCAATCTCCCAGCTGCTACCTGTCAGAGACTCATAGAAGCTGCAATTGGACAGTATGTGCGCAAAGACTAGGAGAGACTCAGATAATCCGCCATTGGACGCTACCTGTGTGAGGAGTGGGAGAGACTCACAGAAGCTGCTATTGAACAGAGTCCCAGTTGCTGCCCGTGTGAGAGCCAGGAGAGAAGCTGCCATTGGGCAATCTCCTAGCTGCTACCTGTCAGAGACTCATAGAAGCTGCAATTGGACAGTGTCTGTGTGAAGACCAGGAGAGACTCAGATAATCTACCATTGGACGCTACCTGTGTGAGGGCCAGGAGAGACTCATGAAGCTGCCATTGAGCAGTGTCCCAGTTGCTGCCCATGTGAGAGCCAGGAGAGAAGCTGCCATTGGGCAATCTCCCAGCTGCTACCCGCTGCTCAGTGCTACCTGTCAGAGACTCATAGAAGCTGCAATTGTCTGCGTGAAGACCAGGAGAGACGCAGTTAATCCACCATTGGACGCTACCTGTGTGACGGCCAGGAGAGACTCAGAGAAGCTGCCATTGAGCAGTGTCCCAGCTGCTACCTGTTTGAGGGCCAGGAGAGGCTCAGAGAAGCTGCCATTGGACAGTACCTGCGTGAATACCAGGAGGGACTCCGCCATTGGACGCCAACTGTGTGCAGGAGGGGGAGAGACTCAGAGAAACTGCCATTGAACTGTGTACCAGCTGCTACCTGTGTGAGGGCCAGTAGAGGCTCAGAGAAGCCACCATTGGACAATATTCCAGCTGCTTAAACCCATGTGAGTGTCCCAGCTGCTGCCCGCTGTTACCTGTCAGAGACTCATAGAAGCTGTCATTGGACAGTACCTGCGTGATGATGACCTGGAGAGACTCAGATAATCCGCCAATGGACTCTAACTGTGTGAGGAGTGGGAGAGGCTCAGTGAAGCTGCCATTAGACAATGTCCCAGCCGCTTAAACCTATGTGAGTGTCCCAGCTGCTACCCGCTGTTACCTGTCAGAGACTCATAGCAGCTGCCATTGGGCAGTACCTGTGTGAAGAGAAGAGGCTCATAGCAGCTGCCATTGGGCAGTACCTGTGTGAAGAGAAGAGGCCCAGAGAAGCTGCCATTGGGCAATCTCGATTATCTGACTCAGATAATCTGCCATTGGACACTACCTGTGTGAGGACCAGGAGAGACTCCTAGAAGCTGCCATTGAATTGTGTACCAGCTGCTACCCGTGTAAGCTCAGAGAAGCTGCCATTGGACAATGTTCCAGCTGGGCCAGGAGAGACTCATTGGGGCGAGCCTGAGCGAGCCCCACATAGACGAGTTAGCTGTGAATTTTCTATTAAATTTTGTGACAAAGTTCATTAGCTGCTGGGGTGGGGATTGGTAGTGGAGTGGTAGCAGCTGAGGTGGGGGGTTGGTAGTGGAGTGGTAGCAGCTGAGGTGGGGGGTTGGTAGAGGATTGGTAGTAGCTGAGGTGGGGGGTTGGTAGTTGTTTGGTATGGCCTACATAGGGATTATGACTCGTGGTTTTGGGTCAAATCCCCACTTGACCCCTATGGGGGGGGTTGGGGCAAAACATTGATAGGTGCATAATGGGCATCTCTCTGGGAATAATGGGAATCTCTGTGGGAATAATAGGAGCAATTGGGGGGAAATTCTGAATAGAATAATAGGCAGAAAAAGTAGAATAATATGGACAGGCCTACCGAGGAGGCATGGAGTTCCTTGTGCGCGCGCGAAAATTTTCAAGCTAATTAATTATTCATGAGTTGATTCATTACTTCCGCAGTGCGCGAAAACAGTTGCTCTCGAAATGCTACAGCAATATGCCGCTTCCCTGACTGTCCCAGACTTCAGCACTATCCGCGTTAAGAGTATATACGCCGGCACATGGTCAGCCTAGCTCCTGTCTCTGTCATCAGATCGAACGCACATCGTACGCGGCGTGTGCGAGGATCTAGGACTCCGGACACGTCCATAGACACGCGCGTCATTATTCAGAAAAGCGAGGAGGCAACTGCCTCCTCTGCCTCAATGCTAGCTACGCCCATGCTACGTACCTGGATAAAGAGGGAGATGTTTTGTACGTTGTCCTCAGCTGTGAGGTTGGGAGGGGTGGGAGAGGAGGGGAGAGGGGAGGAGCGGTCTGTAGCCTCAACCTCCGCAGTGACAGTGAAGGTGTGTGATGCGTTACTGCTGCATCGCTCGCTTTGTGAGGAGGTGACGAGCGTGAGCCGGTGCCCCCGCCCATACTGATGGCGGAGGAACTCAAACGAACCACAGCACAGGAGAGAGCCATTAGAGATGATGGCTATGCGGTCACCTGGGGAGGGAGGGGTAGAGGGGAGAGGGAGGGAGGGAGGGGGGGAGGGAGGGGGGAGAGGGAGAGAGGGGAAGGGAGGGGGAGAGGGGAAGGGAGGGGGAGAGGGAGGGAGGGGGGAGAGGAGTGGAGATATCCTGAATGGTATTTCTGTGTACGGTACATGCTAGAGGTGACCTCCGTCCTACCGAGCAGTTCAGCCTCGTCCATGTGATGTGTTGAGAGCATTATGGTGCGTCCCTCTCTGTGGCGTAGCAGGAAGTCCCATATCTGCCGTGGGTTCATCGAGGATGATGGCCTGGGGGTCTCCAACAAAGGCTAGGAGGATGGACAGCTTGCGTTTCATGCCACCAGAGAGATGCTGGGAGAGCTTGGAGGAGTGTGGGGCAAGGTTGACACGAGAGAGGAGGCTGTGTGTGTGTGTGTGTGGTGTGTGTGGGTGTGTATGTGTGTGCATACGGATGTGCATTAATCCAACAGCTAGTGTGTTGAGACTCTAGTGGTCCCAACGCATCAGCTGATTTCTGAGCTACGGCAGGTGCTCACTCTGGAATCTGCTGTTTTGTCTCTTTCCAACTGAGCCCCTTTAGCATCCCAAAGAATAGCAGGTGTTCTTCCACTGTAATGCTGGAGGAGGGAGGGAGGGAGGAGGAGGGAGGGAGGAGGGAGGAGGGAGAAGGAGGGAGGAGGGAGGGAGGAGGAGGGAGGAGGAGGAGGGAGGAGGGAGGAGGAGGGAGAAGGAGGGAGGGAGGGAGGGAGGAGAGAGGAAGATTGTAAGGTCTCAAATCTCACATCAGCGTATGAGACAAAAAAAAATTTAAGTCACTAACTTGTCAAACAGGATGTTGTGCTGGGGGCAGATCCCCATAGACTGTCGGATGATGTCCATGTGTCTGCGAATGCTGTTACCGTAAACATAAGCAGTACCAGCTGTCGGCTCAAACAGCCCCGTCACAACTGACCTGTGGGTCAGGACGACAATGGAAGCTCAGGACAAAATAAACACAGAACCTTGACTTACGACTAATGCAAGCCCACATATTGGGAGTAAAGTGTTACACTGCCGTGCTTACATTGTGGTGGTCTTGCCGGCTCCATTGTGTCCGAGCAGAGCGGTGATCTGGCCCTCGTAGAAGTTGAGGGAAAGATTCTTCACAGCTTCCACACGCTTGCGCTGGCACCACAAACCTGACTCATAGCACTGTTTGGGGGAAGAAAGGGAGGGAAAGGCGTATTACGGCTCAGGCTGCACCCTCAAACTCTGGGGTGCACCCTCCAACTCTGGGGTGCACCCTCCAGCTCGGGCTACACCCTCCAACTCGGGCTGCACCCTCCAACTCGGGCTGCACCCTCCAGCTCGGGCTACACCCTCCAGCTCGGGCTACACCCTCCAGCTCGGGCTGCACCCTCCAACTCGGGCTGCACCCTCCAACTTGGGCTGCACCCTTGAGCTTGGACATTCGAGCTCAGGCACCCTCGAGCTCAGGCTGCACTCTCGAATATGAGTATCAATAAATCTGCTACCATGGTCTAGCATGTCACCGGACGGAGAGGGGTGGCTGTGTGTACCTTGGTGAGGTTGTGGATTGTGATGCCTTGTGAGAGGTGCATTGGGTCATCCTCACACACTGCAGTGGCTCCTCCCTGCTCAGCAACAGCTGGGGGGGATGGGGAGGGGGGGAGGATGGGGGGGGGGGGGAGGATGGGGAGGGGGGATGATGGGGAGGGGGGTGATGGAGAGTGTGGGGAGAGGGTACCGTGCAGACGAAGTGAGGGAAAGCTTGTGAAAGAACAGTTAACTACAAATGACGAGGGTTTACCCATACACTCTTGTTACACACTACACCACTCTCCACACACACACACCGACACAAACAGAAACATATACACACACACCTGCCATTTCCACCCCATCCTTCTCTGCCTCCTCCTCCTCCAGCCTCACGTGGAGGGTCCCTCTCCTCCCGGTACACATGCCACGCCCCTTCTGTCCCAGCCAGTACGACGGCATGAAGGGAAAGTACAGCGGCTTAGCGACTCCATACTTTCCTGGACGAACCTCTTCAATGTACCAGGTGAGCACTATATAGAGTACTATGTCCACCACTAGCATGACCCACACCACCAAGAAACTCAGGTGGTCGTCCTCCACCTGCAAATGTGAGATTGAAGCACATGTACAGCGCTGACACAAGTACACAGTGGATATGCTGAAGCCAGTACTGGGTTGGAGAATGGAGTCTGGAGAATGGGCCTATCCACAGCAGTGTATTGTACGGGACTATGGCTGGGGGACAGAGGTGTGTATATACTCACGGGGGTGGTCATGATGTTGCTCCAGTGAAGCCCCACCTGCTCCATCTCAAACTGGACCAGGTACGTGGACCCCAGGGCAAATGACAGGGGGGCCCAGAGGCACTGGAGGGGGAGGACATGCACACTGCTCACAGCACAGAGGAGGCATTACTGTAAGGGTTATCTAGATGCAGATCACATGACTAGCTGCGCGCCACATGACTATCACCGGCACGATCGCCACATGACTCACACAGAAGACGAGCAGGTAGGGACTGAGGTACTGCTCTTCGGGGATGAGGACAATGTGGGTGAAGAAAACCATGAAGTAGAGGACAGCGCCCACACACGCAGCCAGGTTCGCATTTGTAAAGAATACACTCACTAGGAAGCTAGGGAGCAGGGGGAGGGGGGAGGAGGGGGGAGGAGGGGGGAGGGGGAGGGGGAGAGGTTAGGGGGAGGAGGGGAGGAGGGGGTAGGTGAGGGGGGAGGGGGAGAGGTTAGGGAGAGGAGGGGGAGGAGAGGGGGAGGGGGAGAGGTTAGGGAGAGGAGGGGAGGAGGGGGTAGGTGAGGGGGGGGAGGGGGAGGGGGAGAGGTTAGGGAGAGGAGGGGGAGGAGAGGGGGAGGGGGAGAGGTTAGGGAGAGGAGGGGGAGGAGAGGGGGAGGGGGAGAGGTTAGGGAGAGGAGGGGGAGAGGTTAGGGAGAGGAGGGGGAGTTAAATGAAACAAATGAGAGCAACGTATACATACTAGAGCTAAACATGGAACACCTCTGCAGGTACTGAAGGTGGTGTTGTAGCAAGCTAAGTACATTATGTGTGCATCTTCCAAAAAGGGACGGGTGGACCATCACCCCATTACACAGAGACACCACTAGTACTGGTGCTAGTGCAAACACGCTTACCAGTAGCTGATCATGGCCATGGCATACGTCATGAGGTATAGGAATAGAATGAGCCCATTTGAGTACACTAGGATGTTCCCTGCCTAGTAGGGGAGAGGGAGGGGAGGGGAGAGAAAGGGAGGGAGGAGGGGAGGAGGGGAGGAAGGGGGGAGGGAGAGAGGGAGAGAGGGAGGGAAGGAGGGAGGGAGGGAGGGAGGGAGGCAGGGAGGGAGGGAGGGAGGGAGGGAGGGAGGGAGGGAGGGAGGGAGGGAGGGAGGGAGGGAGGGAGGGAGGGAGGGAGGGAGGGAGGGAGGAGGAGGAGCAGAAGGGGTGTAGGAGAAGGAGGGAAATAATGATGCTGGATGAGTATTGTTAACCTCGAGAGACCCCTAGGGATTGGACATTTCTCACCTTGAGCAAGATGGTGACAATGACGACAGAGACGGAGAGAATTGAGGCAGCAGTAATGAACCAGGAGGCCCTCAGGACACCCTCTCCCAGGCCCATCATCTTCATGTACTCCTTCAGTCGCAGCTCCTTTTCGTGCACGATGCCCCGCACAGTCATCGCCACCGGGAACAGCCAGGCAAAGATCATGACCAGAGGAAACACCCACAGCATGGTGCTGGTGAACCTGGGGGGGGGGGGGGGGGGGGAGGGAACAGGGAGGAGAGCGGATGGGTAGGGGGGAGGGAACATGGAGGAGAGCGGATGGGTAGGGGGGAGAGGACGGGGAGGAGAGCGGATGGGTAGGGGGGAGTGACGGCTCACCTGTCCTGCAAGAAGCAGGGATAGGGCATCTGGTGAAGGTAAACACCAGGTGTTGCCACCCGGGTCCCGGACAGCTCCTCCACCAGCGCCCGCTCCACCATGTCCTGGACGAAGATGAACCATGCATTCAGGTAGCGACGCATCCAGCCACTGTTCTCAGGACCAGGGTGCCACACACTGCAGGGGTCAGAGGTCAGAGGTCAAACATGGGAACTGAGGTACAATATATGTGCATTACACCTTGCCCCAATAACAATCTAGTACAGTGATGAATTTGTGAGCCACCGACAGAGAACTACTTTCTACACATCTATATCAACGTGTAGATCACCATATGCATGGGCAAAGCAGTTAACGGTGACAATGGTGACAGATGTCCAGTTATATATATATGATAATGATCATCCATGTATCAGCTAATATGGTAGTGGTTCATATCTAGCGGTTCATATGCTAGCATTTCAAGAGAAAAAATCTGATACAGGATTATGGGCTCCTGCTGATAGCACAGGCAACCTTACACTTCTCTGATCAAGGTTGTGTCTGGGACGTAGGTCTGGTTCATGCGTATCCACACGGAGGCATTTGTGAAGTCCGAAGTGGGGGTATCGGGTAGGCCAAACACGATACCAGCTGCCACTGTCGTGATGTTGAGCTCTTTCTGGCGACCGTAGTCCGCAGCCAACTCCTCCAGGTCTTGAGGTGTGTTCACGGGCATGAACATGTCCCAGTCAAACTGTGCCAAGACATCGAGAATGTACTGGAGAGGAGGGGGGGGGGGGGGGGGGGGGGGGGGGGAGGGGAGAGGGGGGAGGGGAGTGGACGGGGAGGGGAGTGGAGGGAGAGGCAGGAGGGGGGGGGGGGGGGGGGGGGGGGGGGGTGAAGGTGGAGGGAGGGAGAGGCAGGGGGAGGGAGGGAGAGGCAGGGGCCCGGCGGAGGGGGAGGGGGAGGGAGGGAGGGGGGTAGGGAGAGGCGGGGGAGGGGG
The DNA here is from genome assembly GCA_963931865.1 of Axinella damicornis. NCBI lineage: Eukaryota > Metazoa > Porifera > Demospongiae > Axinellida > Axinellidae > Axinella > Axinella damicornis. The sequence goes on along the minus strand of OZ007505.1, from coordinate 245,240 downwards.
AGGTAGGGAGAGGCAAGGGGAGGAGGGAGTGAAGGGGATGTAATGTGGTTGTACTAGTTCCTATATGCATGCTGGGAGGAGAGGTAGATAGGTAGATTACAGTGATAGAGTGACAGTATAAGACCTCTCTACCTCAGCAGTGGACCTGGCCGTGGTGAGTATGTTCCAGATGTTGCCGGTGGCATTGGGGTCCAGTAGTATCTGTGCCTGCAGGAGTGACCCCCTGTCCAGTGTCTGGTTCTGCTGGAAGGCTCTCAGGATGGCTGAAGTGGGCGTGTCTGAACCAAACGTTTGGTTGGAGTCATTCGAGAGGAGAAAGTCTATCGCCTGCAAATTCAAATTGTAGAATCATAGTCGCAAATAGCTCAAACCCTAGTCTTGGCCCCAGGCCCACACCAACCCCAGCGCGGATCGCTTCCAGTATGCGTGTTACTGGAAGCAATCCACGCTGGGGTTGGTATGGGTCTGGGGCAGAGATTACCCAACTCCCGGAACTGGAAAGGACAACCTTCATGTCATTTGGGGAGGAGATCAAGCTGTTGAGTGGGGGAAGTCCGTACGATATCATCCACAATTGTGCCATGGGGATGCTCCTGCCATCCTGGCTAAAATCGGGTAGCACAAATTTTGTATATAGTTGCCAAGTGCCATTCAAACATTCCTTCTAACACTGTTGCTAGGCAATCCAACATACCAATCTCATGTACTGCACTTGAGCGCTGTCTGCAGAGAAGTTGCCGTTGTCCAGAATGATGCTGGAGCAGTCGACAACCTGCTGCGATAGGCTGCGCACGAACTCCACAGTGTCAATGGTACGGTTTGCCTTCCTCATGATGCTCCGGGTCAGGTTAGTGTCCGGTGCGTAGAGGATCTTGAGGGCAATGGGGTTCTGCTGGGAGGCGGGTGGCGTTGTTGGAAGTGTTGAAGGCTCCCGAGTCACTTCCCTCGGTGGGTTGATCGCTGTACCTGCTCTGAGCTATAAGAGGTGGAGTGTGTACATTTGATGTGTGGGTGCATGTGTGTGACGTGTTTTAAGATCAATGTGTGTGTGTGTAGACGGTATGCATAAAAGGTGTGCTTATGTGTGATGTACATGTATGTGTTCAAGATGTGAGTGTGTTTAGACCCCAGTGCCTTCCTTATATGGAAGGTTCAGAGTTCAAAACCTTATGTATAGAGATGATCGGAGTTCTTATACAATGTTGCCAAGACCTTGCTGGTAAGAGTTTCCAAAGCGGTTCGCTGTGCTCCGGAGCTCTCCAAAGTCTCCCCCAGACTCCCCACAGAAGAACTGCTCCCAGCCCATGGTGGAGTCGGAGGCAGAGGAGAAGAGAGATGATGAGTTTCCAAGCTGGAGCAAGGTCAATGCCTGGTTGAGGGAGAGGAGGTCGTTCAGTTCCCGCAGCTGGTCCAGGGGTCTGCACCCCTGGGTGTGGTGTGTGTGTGTGTGTGTGGTGGTGGTGGGGGGGGGGGGGGGGGGAGTGAGAGGTGGAACTTGATTAGCAAGCTTGGTCCTATCTGCTTTGAGAACACCTGTCCAGGTAGAACTACACTAATCTATCCAGTGAGCTAGCTGTACCGAGAAGAGTTGCTCCCTCAGCTGGTCTGTGAGAAGGGAGAAGTCGGAGTTGTTGAGGCTGCACAGTGCAGAGGAGACCTCACTCTGGGTGTGTGTGGGGGGGGGGGGGGGGGGGGGGGGGGGGGGGGGGGATGGGACAGGGGCATGACAATCACAGTGGTGATAATGGTCACATGACATTCACATGATCGCAGGTCAGAGGAGTGTACAGTGCCTGTATTGTGGGAAGCCTTACTATCACGGTGCTGAATATGCATGTACCATGAAGCGGCTGCACAAATCATATTCCATGGATGCACTAATAGCAAAGCCACATGAACATCAATGTTGAAAACATAGTGACACCACAGAGTCGGTTGACAGGATAGCATAGACACAAAATATATTACAATATAAAACAATCTCTCAACATCTCAAAAAATGTCATGAACACGTGGAATACGATGACTGTGGTGTAGACTTCATCTACCTTCTTCACCAACTTTGTATCCACTGCCAGCAAGAGTAAATGTCGTTGAGACTACTGGTTTTAAAGTTCAATTCCACTAGTAATACGTTTTGCCGTAGGAATAGACAGTTTTGATACTATAAATTAAAATAATTATTTTAAAAAGCCCTTGTGTGCACCTATTAATTTTGTTCTCTGTTGCGTTATTATCTGTATCAGTGATGCCTGCTTATTATTTTATTGTTGTTTCTGTGTATCTCTTCAGTTCCATTTTGGAACGGGTCATACAGAAGGAAGGTTCCTTTGTTTATGTATTTCCAAGAAATAAAATATTCAAGTCAAGCCGCTCTGCTTTCCCTACACCTTGTAAGATTTCTATCACTGGCGTTAATTATTTATACCTCTGGAATTCCTACCAAACAGACCCAGTCTGACCCACCCTTGTCTCAAAAGGATTGCCACAATCCGATTCAGTGACCCCTACAATGACCAGGACTACAGCTTGAGGAGACATTATTGTGGCATTATTGGACTCACAGAGGAGACATTGTTGGCAAACTGCACAAGCTGGTCTAGAGTGGATGAGTCGGAGCAGAGCAGCAGACGCAGGCTCCCGGGGTTCAGCAATGACCCTGCCAGTGCTCCGCCCCCCAGACCAGTGAGGAGGGAGGGGGAAGTGAGGGAGGAAGGCTGGAAGTGGGAGGGAAAGGGAGGGGAGGGGAGGGAAAGGGGGGAGAGGGGAGGGAGAGGAAGGAGTGGAGGGAGGGGAGGGAGGGGAGGGAGGGGAGGGAGGGAAAGGGGGGGAGGGGAGGGAGAGGGGAGGGGAGAGAGAGAAGGGGAGGGAGGGGAGGGAGGGAGAGGAGGGAGGGAGGGGAGGGAAGGGGGGAGGGAGAGGGGGGAGGGAGAGGGGGGAGGGAGAGGAAGGAGTGGAGGGAGGGGAGGGAGGGAGGGGAGGGAGAGAGGGAGGGAGGGGAGGGAGGGAGGGAGGGAGGGAAGGGGAGGGAGGGGAGGGAGGGAGAGGAGGGAGGGAGGGAGAGGAGGGAGGGAGGGAGAGGAGGGAGGGACGGAGGGAGGGAGGGGGGAAGGGGGGGAGGGAGAGGAAGGAGTGGGGGGAGGGGAGGGGGGAGGAGAGGGAAAAAGGGGAAGGTTAGAGGGTAAGTTTGGTTGTTCTCACTGCTGGTGAACTGTTGGTTTGTACTCCTAATGAACGCAGTGCCGGGCGGTACATGAAGGTGGGTGGGTCACACCACTCAGCTGGTATACAGATAGGAGGTGGGTCACATGACTCCTCACATGTGCCTACCTGAGAGGCAGAGATAGTGGCTCCCATGATCGCGTCAGTTATAGTTCTGTTCAGACCAATGCTCGTCAGGAACTGCTGAAACCCACTCGGGTTTCTTAACAGGCATCTCAGAGCAACTTGGTCTGGTGTGTGTTTGTGTGTGGGGGAGGGAGGTAGGGCTGTGTGATAATCGTAATTTACCGTTTATATCATGATAATATTTTATTATTTGAAGTAGTTTCCCATACTGTGTAATTATTGAGCAGCTTTTCCCATTATCGCCCAGGCCTAGTGGGGGGCGGACATGTAGATAGTCTTCATTGCACAATATCCTGCACTTTACATGCAAGCCTGATCACTGCTACATGTACATGGTGAACCCTTCGTTTGACTACTCCAGTTGCACAATTTTCATTCACACAACATTCAGGCTGCAAACACCAGCCCCAATGTATAACATACAGTGTAGGACTTTACTGTACTGACCTTGGCTCTGGCAACCCAGCCAACGTGTGTTGATGTCGGTACAGGCAGTCTGTGTGCTGAGCGCCCTCAGATTGGAGCACACCTCCCTCCAACTTTCATCCAACGACCCTAACTCGTCCAACATGGCGTACAGCTGATTAACACTGCAGAGAGAAGGGTCAAAGGTCACACACACACATACACTCTACCATCCTTCATGCACACACGCACGTTGCATTCCGATACTGAGGCATGTCACTGACGTCATCAGTACTACCTCCCCCAAGATCACACATAAGGGTCTGCATGAACGGTAGCGACCCGGCCGAAGGTAGTGCATTGGCACGGTAGATAGCTGCAGCAGAATGGCACAGATAACTTGATGTGTCACGCCGTGGACAGTCCCCCCTGAAAAACGGTCCCCCCGGACTGTCCATAGCAGAATAATTGGTCCCCCCGGAGATATCGCAGCCATACCTGGTCCCCCCTTGCTGTAGATGGTCCCACCCCATAGATCCATGATCTGTGACGAGCGATCGGCGGGGTACGTACAGGTAAGGTTGTCCTGCTTGGCTGTTCAAGTTGAGAAGAAATCTGGCCCTCCTTCGCCGTGAGTGATACTCCAAGTGATCCACGTTGGGCGGTTGTCTGACAACGAGATTAAGTGACAAATACCAACCTCCGACAAAGATCAGTATATTTCTGTACTTATAGAGGCTCCGCAGACTACGAAGGAATGGTTTTGCAGCATTATAATTAAGTATAGCTAATTGTATTATCTTCGTTGCATAAGCTTACTCTGAGCTAAACCGTGCGGGAACGAGTATGAGTAGCTATCATGCATGCGTGACTTATAAATACGTTCAGGAGCGTTATGGGCTCCTGATACTATAACTTGGACTAGCTACATGGCCTCCCGATGGATGGTGCAGACTCCATTCACGTCTGTTTATGCTTCCTCGCTTCATTGTTGACCCTCCAGTGAATATTTGTGACTTGGTCTAGAGAACAACTAGTGGGACCAATTATGGCAAGGGGGGACTGCTTACAGCGCCATGGATGGTCCCAGGGGGGACCAATTATTCTGCCATGGACAGTCTGGGGGGACCGCTTTTGGGGGGGACCAATTATAGTATGACAGATGCACTGTTAGTAAATTTGTGTGATCAATATTTGTTTGATAAACATGCACTAATATTCAGCACCTACCATCCCGGTGGGTGTGCGGTGGAAATTGTTGTTTCAGGATGAGGATGATGAGGAAGAGGAGCACTGGCCACAACACCTCCAGCAGCAAGAACACCTGTGCCGAGGAAGAGAGGGCTTTGGAGGCATGGGTGGGACGGAGGGTTCCTTTTTATTTAGTCTATCACATCTACAGTTTAGATATCCGATCCCCCTCGCAGTCTACTCACGGGTAGGCGGAGGCTGCATCTTTCTCCGCTCCTGCACAGCCGTACGGACCCGGTTCGCCACTTTAGCAGCGCGTTTTTCCACAGCAGTAGTCTGAGCTGGTGCGCTACCCTCATCACACAACGGAAATTCGCTCCTTCCTCGAGCAAATCTTTCAGTAAGTTATAGATAAACCTAACACGCCTCTTCGAAGCTAGCTAGCTGCAGCAACAGTGAAGCTGCATAGGTTTCAGGAGGCTTCAGTGGTTTGTTTATGTACTAATATATGAAATTATACAGAATCAGAGGAGGACGGCCAAGGTTGACCTTTTCTAATCAGGTCTCATTAAAGTCACGTGTAATCCGATAATACAGATTACGTAATGCATGTTAAGTACAGTACTTTAATTCCATAGACAAATTACGTTTCGACAGTTTTCAACATCGAGCCCCGACGCAATCACCTGGAATATCGACTCGCAGGGAAGCGTAGGCATCTGTTGTCAATATAAAAGGCCGAGCCCTTCAAGATTCAGCTGAGGTATGGCAGAAACGAGTGGAAGTAGTGTCCCGGTTCAGACGGTCCCCACGCGCGCCGCAAACGTCGGCCCTGCGAGACTAGAGTGGAGGTTAGGGGCCGTCTCGTCCATTTTCAAAGCGCGTTCGAGGATTGCCAACTGGGAGCACTCCACAGCAGCCCCAGAAATATTCCGTACACGTTTCCGGCTGGGCACGAGACTATGTCGGAGTGAATAATGTCCCCCCGTGAATATAATTTAATCAGCATTGCATGAGCCAGTTATGGCCATCACATGGATACACCATGAGATATATACTGTGGGTGAGTTAAAAAAAAGGGTTGCGCTACAAAACACCAAACAAAAGAGTTGCATTAACAAAAGAGTTGAAAGTGATGACTGTTAGACTGTTAGGGGCCTCAGGGGGTTCAAAGGGGGAAACAGAGACTGGGATTGTATGGGGTTTGGATTTAGAACAGTAGCTCCTTCCTCCTCTGCCACCATCTCAGTATTTCCGCCAATATCAAGTCGTCAATCTTCTCCGCTACCATCCTGTCCAAGCCTACTACCCTTCTACCCAACATCAGAGCCATTTTCCCATCATTTTCTGCTCCAGCAAACTCCTCCATCCAAGCATCTGATCCCACAATGTCTCCTATCCTGCTGAGTAACTCCTGCCTCTCCCATTGAAACTCCTCACACAACACTAGGAAGTGTAGAACATCCTCCACCTCCTCACTATCACACAGCACACATTTGTCCTCCTCACAGAGCCTGCACCTCTTTTTATCTGCGAACAACCCTGCTGAACCTGTCCTCATCCGGAAGCGACACCTAATTGCCTCCTGTCCTTGTGATGACCCTAGGTATGTCTCCACCCCAAACTCTTCCTTCGTCATCCGGTACCACCCCAAGCTACTCCTACTCTCAACTTCCTCCCACCAGCCCTCATCATTGCCTTCCTCCACCTTAGCCTTCCACTGTTCCCTAGTTTCACTTTCTTCGGTGAGCCCATATGTTCTCAGCAGTACTCCATACTCTTCCCCCCACCCAACATTTCCTGCCTCCTTCAACTTTTCTGCTACTGGCTTAATCAACCTGCTGTCCTCCAGTCCTTCCAGCCTCTTCCCATACAACAGCTTTTTTGCTTCCCTCCTCTCTTCCAGTTTCCTCCACCCTAGGTCACCTCGCACTGCCACTCCAGCAACTGTCCTACTTGCCCCCAACAAACGCCTGCCCACCTTGTCTTGGACAGCCTCCAGTTTCTTGTTTGCTGCCTTCCCACCAGGCCACCATATCTATATCTCTGCTGCATGTTCCAAACCTGGTCTGGCTAGTAGTTCCCACACCAGTCTGCCTCTCTCCACTTCGATCTGCCCATCCTTCCTACTCATCCACTCCACCTTTCCTGCCCATTCCTCTGCCTTTTCCTTCATCTTCTCCAGTTGCACATTCCCTCGCATACCCCTATCAAACCAATATTAAATAATAATGAATATTAAATGTCCCCCCGGACCGTGCCCCGGACATTATTCACTAGTGAATAATGTCCCCCCGGACATTATTCACTAGTGGTAAATTCGATCGATGCAGCGCTGCACTGGTGATCATTATCATGGACCCCAAGTACGACGAGATCTACGAGTTCCTCACCTTCCATCGCTACCCCACCGGTTTTTCTAAAAACCAGAAAAGAATCCTGAGAAGAAAGAGTTCGTTTGAAGAAGTGGAGAATCAGTGATTTTGTTCTCCATCCACCACCACCCCAGGAATCGACATCACAGGACTCAACAGCTCCCAGCCTGGAGGATGAATCCATTCCACCTCTTACACCCCCAATGCCACCGCTTGACAAGCTTCTGAAGTCTCATGCTCAAGTTGTCCATTCAACGCCACAACAATCGCTTGATTCACAAACCCAAGATGATCCAACCTTTTTTCCAGACGAAATTGTCTTTGTCACCCATCAAGCCGGCCCTGCAGTCACATTCCGAAGCAGCTACAGCTAGCAAGCTTCCACAAGCCAAGCCAGCCCCGCAGCCTAACCCCCCCACACATGCAGCTAGCAAGATTCCACATGCCAAGCCAGCCCTGCAGACCAAACCCCCCACAGCTAGCAAGGCTCCACAAGCTCCCAACCCCCCCACAGCTAGCAAGATTCCAAAAGCCAAGCCTGTAGCCCTGCAGATGAAGCAGCACATAACCGACAATGACAAAAAACGCCTGCTCTCTGATGCCTGGCTCACAGATACCGACACACAAATAAGTTGTTGGCACTGCAATTTCCAGCACAACACGGACTGCAGGATACACTTATTCTAGATAAATTCGATCGCTACGCTTCATCAAGCGAGGACTTCATGCAAGTGATCAACGTTTGTGGAAACCACTGGGTCTGTGCTTGAAGTGCTTCAAACCGTCTCTCTCCACCAGGCATGATTTATGTCTATGACAGCCAGTATGAATTCCCGCAGTCTACACAGGCAGATAGCAACGATCATGAAGAGCAAAGATGCCTTTTTTGTAGTGAAACACGTAGCTGTTCAGCACCAGATTGGACGAAGTGATTGTGGGGTATTTGCAATAGCATTTGCATCATCCTTGTGTATGGGGATCGACCCACATACACTCAAGTACGAACAGACTCAGATGAGACCCCATCTCCTAAGGTGCATTGAGAGCGGCCATCTCTTGCCTTTTCACACTCCTGGGCAGATGAGACGAGTAGGAAGGGCATAGTTCCTCAACACAAAAGAAGTGCCTGTATTTTGCATATGCCGACTACCATGGAGCAAAGACAACACAGCACACATCGCTAGGGGGGCACTAGTACAATGCTCTTTGTGCAAGGAGTGGTACCATCAATCCTGTTGCAATATAGCTGATGTAGTCATTGACACCCCGAGGTACAAGTATCTTTGTAGCATCTGTACTGATTAAGTTGCACATTGATTTGTATATATACTAGAAACAAAAAATTTTCTTACAAAAATTACAAATGATTTAGTGATGGCCACCCCGATCGACTCCCGAAAAAGCAGACAAACAAGGAATGCCATTAACCAGCCTCAGTCCCATCCCATTGAAAAATGTAGAATTTAGGGATGGGATGGGACTGAGGCTGGTTAATGGCATTCCTTGTTTGTCTGCTTTTTCGGGAGTCGATCGGGGTGGCCATCACTAAATCATTTGTAATTTTTGTAAGAAAATTTTTTGTTTCTAGTTTGTGAGGTTTTTTGAGCGCATGGAATGCGTAGCTAACTTTCCTGATGTCAGATTATTAATTGCCTTGATGGATGTGAACCTTCTGCTGGGCACTGAGCAGGCTTTGATGCTTCATTCTAGCTATTTCCACTAATAATATGAGTATTCCAAAACTCTAGCCTCACTCACAGTATTACATGTTCCGCACTGTAGTTACGTCATGAAAAGAAAGCCACGCCTCCATGATGGCATAGTCACGATAGATCTTGGCAAGAACCGGTTGGTATAAATTCCTCGCAGCGGTAGTGAGGCACCAGAGGATGGATTCACAAGGATTCAGCTGATCACCAAGCGCCCAAAATGCTGTAAAAAAGAATGCAACGTGCGTTTGCATGTGAACTGCGCATGCGCATTTGGCACGCGTGACCTCTGGTTGCATCAAAATGGCTTCGTGCTAGCAATTCACGGACTCGTAGCTAGCCAGCAGTGCCGTTCTTGCCAGTATGTAGTCAAAAGGGCCGAAAGGAGCTACTACGACGAAAGCGATGTTGTTCTGTGAGTGAACTAGCTCAGGAAATGCTTTTGTTGTCCAGCTATGCTAGTCAATGAGAAAGAAGAAGAAGAAGAAGAAGAAGAAGAAGAAGAAAGAAGATGACGAAATCGGAATTTTACGGCGACTTATTACTCGACTCCCGCGTACTCTCAGGTACGTTTGCGAGTGTTTTTGTGAACTGCTAGGCAGTGTCATTCTGTCTGCATGCTTGGTTTGGGGGGTAGTAGCTTCTTTGGCCGTTTTCCTGCTGGTGCATCAGTATGGTATTTCGAAATTTCCTTAGCCATCCCTAAATAGAGAACGCTACCGCGTTCTCTGATATATAGCTAGCAACTCTGTTTATGACATGTTGGCAACCCTGTTCTGTTAGTCGTTAAGAGACTTGAAGACAGAGGACAATGATCACCAGTGAATTGTGTCCTAGGGGGGACATTATTCCCTGGTGAATAATGTCCTAGGGGGACATTATTCCCTGGTGAATAATGTCCTATAGGGGGACATTATTCACCAGTGAATAATGTCCGGGGGGACATTTTGTGGGGGGACACTCTACACTATGACAACGGAACCATGTGACCGGAAATTTTAGTTGAGTATTTAGACCCCAGCCGGCTATTTCCGGTTGCGCATGCGCACGCCACCTCGACTTCCCGCCTCTGCGCGCGCCAAATATTTGAAATGCACAGAGCTAGAGCTGCTTGAGCGAGCTGTCACACGCGGAAGAGTAGTGGGTGTGGCGAGAGGCTGGCCTGCGAGACTAGCTATATAGAGAGCTACCCTGGCCTGCCCTATAGGCCCTATCCCCGTAGTGGGACGCTGGACTAGTGGCCAGAAAACTTGAAGCTTCACTGCAAAGAAAGAAAGAAATGGCCCACGTGCACAGCCATATGCTGCTAGCTGTTTGCATCCTGAGGTGCATGTATGCCCCCACCTCCCCCTGTCCCACCCTTTCTGAGAGCTGACTATTGAAAGCTTGTTAATGATGGAAGAGCCACCATCAACACATACAGGATGGTTGCAATTATGACAGCACTTGTGTGAAATTAGGGGGACTGTAAACCTGCATGGGGATATACAGAATTCACCCATCCATAGGCTAAAGGTAATCTCTGAATAGAAATTGACAATTAAGCTTACAATTAATGTAATAGCAACACATTATCATAAATTATGTGCAATGATACTCTGGTGCATGTATAGAGCAGATTGTACGGCCACAAACTAAACTCTGGAGTAAATGAAATGAAACATACAACTGCACACTAAATCCAGTACTCTGCAATAATGCAGCTGCAGGGTGAGTTAGTCAATCGTGACAGAGTTACTTTGAGTTGAGAACTTGACCAGCTGCAGGCGAAGAGATACAAAGTGCAGTGATTGATACACAATGTACTGTCGGAAGAGTAAACACTGAAAGCCTTCAGGTTGTCTGAAGACATCTTCCTCTCTATCCTACCTTCCTGTCTGAAGTTTCTGCCACCACGTCCGGCAGCAGTGTGGTGTGAAGAGAGGAGTCCTCCTCTGTCTCTACGGGGGCATTGCATAAACCCGCCTCCTCACTCTGAGCATTAGCAAAGTGGATGAACACATCATCCAGAGTTGTCTGGCTGAGGGAGTAGTCCTGTCAGCATGCACGGGGCAAGAGTGTGAGTGTGGGGATATGTGCATAATAATATGCTTGTATTGATCAGGAATCTTGTTATGCTAGCCTCGTTCCCAGGCCCGCACTGTTTTCGGTCATTCTTTTGTGTGTGCAACCACAGGCCTGGGAGTGAGGCTAGTATTATGCCGGGCTGGCTTAGGGACTGGATACGGCAAACAACTCAGCTGTGAAGAAATGGCCACCATCATGTGATACATACATGATGTAAGATACAATGGTCAATACAGTATGGTGATAGAACCTTGCCCCCCCCCCCCCCCCCCCCCCCCCCGCAACCTGTACCTGGATGTCAAGGGTTTCTCTTGCATTCTCCATGACCTCAAACACCTTGGACAGCTGCAGACCAGCCAGAGGGATCTGGTACACCAGAGTGTTGAAGTGCTCCTCCTGTGTGAGGGTGTGTGGATAAGGGTGTGTGAGGGTGAGGGGGTAAGGGTGAGGGGGTGTGAGGGTGAGGGGTGTGGGTGAGGGTGTATAGGGTAGGGTGAGGGTGTATAGGGTAGGGTGAGGGTGTAAAGGTGGTAGATGTTTAAGAAGTGATAGGAGTACCTAGTGAACTGATCACGAGTCACATGATCGACACACCCACCTTGAGCAATGAATTGCCAAAGTTCTGCCTCACAAACTCTTTGACAGGTTCGATTCCTTCGCCGCTACCTGCACGCACCTTCAACCGGTACCCCTCCCCGTAGCTGTGGACTTCAGCTGCTGGGGGG